>RQTK01000559.1:177465-201952 GCA_003991915.1 Elysia chlorotica | reverse complement strand
CTACTACTACTACTACTACTACTACTACTACTACTACTACTACTACTACTACTAATATTGATAATTATAATATCATAATGCCTTTTCTATCACTTCTCATACTACTACCCCTGCTGCTTCATCTTTTTAAACAGTGTCATTTTTTCCCATTTTATTTCTAGGCCTAAGTGTGTTGATTATACTCATTTCAGTTATTGAGTTTATATAACGAAAATAACGTTATTGTTAATTCCCTTATTCAACGATTTCATTTACGTACTCATTGATGTTTACTTAAGGGGAAAAATTGTTCAGCATGCATAACATTAAACTTCTTAGGAAATGATACAAGTGGGTAACTTGAAAAACTAATACGGATGTTTATATCAATGCCCATCTTTCAAGCTTCAAACAATGGTAGAGTTTCAGCTTTATTCTCCGTTCCGCATTTCTCGGGAAATCTAGGAGATGTAATACTAATCATCGTCTTCCGTCTGTGAAGTCTACCAGTAGCATATTGCAGCACTACAAGTAGTAGTAGTAGTAGTAGTAGTAGTAGTAGTAGTAGTAGTAGTAGTAGTAGTAGTAGTAGTAGTAGTAGTAGTAGTAGTAGTAGGTAGTAAGTAGTAGTAGTAGTAGTAGTAGTAGTGATAGTAGTAGTAGTAGTAGTAGTAGTAGTAGTAGTAGTAGTAGTAGTAGTAGTAGTAGTAGTAGTAGTAGTAGTAGTAGTAGTAGTAGTAGTAGTAGTAGTAGTTAATAATAATAATAATAATAATAATAATAATAATAATAATAATAATAATAATAATAATAATAATAATAATAATAATAATAATAAATAAATTGCATTTATATAGGCAACTTCCATGAACCATCATGCTTAACGTGCTTAACAATTTCATTATCCAATTACAAAAGAAGAAGAATCATATAATGTTCACTTCATATAATATTACATTCAAAAGTCACAAACTAGAGGTATTTACAGCATTCACCGGTTTAATTTCAATCATCAAAAAGGTACAACTTTAGCATGCATTTAAACAGTTAAAATGTGCCTCTCTTATGTTTTTTTTGTTTGGGAAGGTTGTTCCATACCTTGGGTCCGAGATAGTAAAAACAAATATCGCTGACGTGTTGATTTATAATTTCCATTTGTTACAACAAGGATGGTTTTATCAGCTAAAGATCTAAGCTGCGCAGCAGGTGCATAGATCTCTAAACAATCAGAGATATATGCAGGTGTCATCTGTTTTGAGGGATTTGGCATTTATAGCAAATTATGTACAATTTGTACAGTATGCCTTTTTAAAAGGCAGCTATTGTATAATTATGGTGAAGAATAGGGCTAATAATTATGAGACGAATGAGTTAGTAAGAATGTTTGGGGAAATGTGAGCATAAATCCTCATCCTTGATCCTAAAGCCTTATACATCATTGTTATTTTCTCATGGATATGTGATCTTGAAATGTACTATCACCTTATCCGTAGTTGACTATAATACATAGTCAAAAAGTCCCAAGGCTTGGATTTCTACTTGTATTTGCTCCTTCGTATTGGATTCCCCTGGAAACACAAGGATTGTGAAAGAACCACTATTACGAGAAATAAAGCAAATTCCCAAAACCCAGAAGTAAAAATCTCTAAATTTTCGCAAGGCTTAGAAAAAAATAAGTTTTTAAACCCTACATGATAATAAAAATCATGTGATTAAAACCCACCGATTTCATTTTCAATAGATTTACTCCATCCCCATCTTTTTCCACATGGCCTTTTGTTTTTAATTTAACAAGCTAGACTTGTGTTTGTTTCTTTTAGTTTATTTTGGACAAAAGCATAATTTAATTTTATCTTCTTTTTTCTGGGAGCTGCCAAATACATAAAGTGCCAAGATAGATGCTAAGTCAATTGTATTAGATGTTTTGCGCCGTAAGGCAACTGGCCATAATGGTGGTGATAATAAGGATTATGTCGATGAAGATGTAATATTATGACAGATGATGATGACGACGGCAATGATGGTAATGATGATAATGATGAGGATGATGATGATGATGATGATGATGATGATGATGATGATGATGATGATGATGATGATGATGATGACAATAATGATGATTGTAAAGATTATGATAATGATCAGGGGTAATTTGATACAGCGGTCTTTAAGGTAAGGCCTATTGTTTCACATGATCACTTCTTAAAATACAATCGTTCTGTTTAATGTGCATCATTTCGTATATAAATCTATTCATTTTTTGTGACGTACAGAAGCCCTGAATATAACGCTATTTTGTTTGAGGTACAGCAGCTCTTCAGGTAACGCCGTTATGTATGACATGCAGAAGTCCCTCTGTGAAACCATTTTTTACGTGTAGCGATCTCTTAGGTCAAGTCATTTTGTGTGAAGTTGAACAGTCTTTTCATGTAAGCCATTATGTGTGAGGCATTGTGTACAGTCCCTCAGATAAATCCCCTGTGTTTGACATTACATCATTTCTCTCAGGTAAAATCATTTGGTGTGAAGTTGAACAGCCATTTAATTGAAGCCATATGTGTGAGGTACTGCGTACAGTCCACCAGATAAAGCCGCAGTCCCTTAGATAAAGCCACTGTGTTTGACGTTACATCATTTCTGTCAGGTAAAACGATTTTCTGTAAGGTTGGACAGTCATTCAAGTAAAGCCATTATGTGTCAGTTGCTGTATACAGTCCACCAGATAAAGCCACTGTTTTTGAAGTTACATCATTTCTTTCTGTAAAGCCATTTTGTTTGACGTGCAGCAGTCCTTCGGGTAAAGCCATTTTGTCTGATGTGCAGAAATATATAACAACCACGCTGCTAGACTAAGAGAACTTACAAATCTTCGTTATGGTGAGTTTTTTTCATCTGCCTGCAGATGTTTTAAAGCGCAAGGACATGCAACCTGCCAGTTTTTTTCGCCAGCTGAACCAAATAGGGTGCCAGTCAACAAGTCGCCAAGCGTATAACAAGGGTGTTGATATGGAGTTAAACAGTGCTAAAGCGGATAATAATTTTCCAAACCCACTTGCTGAGAAACTAGCCCGATCTTCTATCCAAATGGCCACGTAACCGCCGTAAAAGACATAGGGGAGCGACAGAAAACATGACCAGCTGCACAGAATGAGAAGAGTGTTCTTCGTGCGCCGTCGCCATTTCTTAGCTTCAGATTTGCTACTGGACACCGAGTTGCAGATGAAAGACGTTGGTCTTTTTAGAGCTGTTTTAGGATGGGGTGCAAAGGAAGTTTCTCTGTTGATTCGTACCGTGGGTGGTATACTTTGCTCTGTTTTATCAAGGCATGCAGTTGATATGTCTGTGCCATAACCTTTTATAAGGTTTCTAGATTGCTCATAATCATGAGCCCTTAAGTTCGGCGATGGATGGTTACAAGATATTTCTGGATCATTCCAACGCTCTTGCGGCGTATTCTCTTGCAAGATCGTGTGGCCATCTTGAGATATAACTCCTTTCCGGGGTCCATTTGAAAAGCCGAAAGAGTTATAGATGGCAACACTCCCCACTCTCCCAGGACACGCTACTTTTAAGTTCTGCTGATGACTCTTTGAATATTGGCTGTTTGTAGTGACTTGAGGCAGTTTTTCTCCATCACCTTTGCCACCTTTTCCAACGGATATAAACGTGTCTTTGTATTGTATCAAAGTATATGTGCCAGCCTCCTCTTGACTGACCCGGCTACTGTTACTATTTCCTCTCAGGCTTTTGGCACTGTATGCGCGAGAGAGTCCAAGTGCATGGTTTTTACATACTCTGCCACAGCGTGTGCTGTGACGTCTCGACAACACACGGGCGTCTGATGAGCACGAAGCCTGTTCGGAAACTGAGAACACTGCGTGACACTGACATTTTTTGCTGTGTGTGTCAATGGTGCGTGAAGCCACGCTCTGTATTTTTCTTGGTGAAATGTTCCTGAAAAGTTCTTCTTTGGTGTCACCTGGTTCAGGTTTACTCCTGGAAGTACCGTTGGGTTGTCTAGTACAAAATACCTCTGATTCAAACTGTATAGTGTTATTTGCTGCATTTGCAATGACTTTGTGTCTTTGGGTTTTTTCGAATGGCGTCAGTTTATCGCTTTCATCGAGTTCATTTGAACAAGAAATTGCGATAACTTCACTATAAGTGCTACTTTCGATTTCGGCGATGGTCATACATTTTTTCTCCTTTGTGTCGTTGGACCAGCTTGCCGCGCCACCTGCATTCTGAGGGAAGAACAGGCTTGGCGCTTCAGAACACGGCTGCTGCTGTTGCATTGTATCGCACAAGTTTGATGACTGTGATGTTTCAGAGTCTCTAAAACTAGCGCTTTTCAGTTCGTGATAGCCTGCTGTGATTAAATCGGAGTGTGAACTTCCAATTTTATGGAATGGTCCATTTTCAGAAAGATTTTGATGGGGTAACTTGCAATCAGTGTTGAACACATTAGGTACAGCAATTGCGGTGATTAAATTGTTTCCTTCTGGTAGATCAGATGTTGTCTGAGTCTGAGACAGAGTGTGTGCCTCCTGTGAGCTCTTCTCAAGAGATGAGACCCTTTGAGGCCACTCCTTGTTTTCTCTTTTACACTTTGTTTCTAACAAGTCAGGTAGTTTTCTAGGAAGACAGAACTCAGAGAGTCGTGCGAGGGACAAAGCAAAACATGGGGTTGGCGTTACGGAACTGGTTGGCCGCTTTCTGAATCGAGAGGCAATATACGCTCTCGTCGACATAGCGTCACGACTGTTACTACGGTCCTGTGTCATGGCGGAAACGGGCACTTTTAGCGCCCTGTGTTCAGGCCTTCGTCTGATTCGCATCACAACGCGCAGGTTCATGAAGATAGTGAGAAAACAGCACAGCAAACAGATAATGCTGACGGCAGCGAGCCCTTCCCGCGACATAACTGCAGTCACATAGCAACTGGCGCCGCGGGGGATGTGTATCCCGCCCAGACATGCAAGGATGATGAGGTGGCCGCCGACCCAGCACAGAGTCACAATGATGGCCGTCCTGCCGAAGCCTAGCAACTGGTGACAGTTGGCCAGAAAAAACACAGCCACATAGTTGTGGAAAGCAAGCAGTGTGGTCATGAAGTAGGAAATCAAGATCGTTCCTGACAGAAAGAACAGGGCAGGCCAGCATGGCAAGTGTGGTCCCCATACAGCAGCCACGGTCATGGTAAACAGATTGCAAAGAGACATGCTAATCACGACCAACTTGAGAGGCGGGCGGATTCGAGAGGACTGCCACAGCAAGAGCAGGGCTGCTATGCTTGAGAGTATTCCGATACTTCCAACGATGCGGTTGCGCAGGTGGGAATGAGCATCCACGGGTAGAACGTCTCGTGGGCTGAAACCCTGTGGTGTGTCTGTAGAAACATTCATAGTGGAATGTCGTCCTCCTAGGTTCTTCAGGGAAGTAATGCTGTTGACGAAAAATTGAAATGGAAAAATATTAATTAAGAGTGGAACAAATCATGTGTGTGTGCAGCAAAACTATAGTTTAGTTAAGTTAGTTAAAGCCTCTTGGTTCCCTGTGAAACATAGGGCCGCAGGAACTCCTCTCCACCGGATTCGCTTTTTGGCTAATGCTCTTCAGCTCGGGCTTTATGGTACCGGCAGCTTTTATCTCTGCGCCGGTGCTTTTCCACCAAGTCTGTGTCGGACTGCCGACCTTTTTTTTCTTGGGGATCTCACCCCAGGATTGCCTTGTGATGGTGGATACAGGCTTTCAAAGTGTGTAGCCTATCCAACTCTAATTACGCTTTTTGATCTCTTTCTCGACGGGGGTTTGCACAGTACAGTTTAAGACAAATTAAAGCCACCTAAAGTTAAGAATCTTTCTGGGGCATTTGTTATTATATAAATTATTGTAGTTTTGTAGTGCTAGTCTTAGAGCCATTAAGTAGGACGAATTCACATTAGTATTGAAGGTCCAGGTTTTGTTTGGGGCTTATAGAGCTGTAGACCTCTAGATTGGTTTGAGATTGTTGAAGGCGTATGTGGCCTTGTTGATTTAGCATCTGATGTCTTATTCTGTGCCCCCGTCTTTGCTTACAACACTACAAAGATAAACAAACTTATTCAATATTTTATCATGTAGTCGCAATGAATTAGCCAGTTTGTTATTGATTCTCAATGCTTCAGTTTTTTATGTTTATCTTGAGTCCATTTTTTCCGGCTTCTTCTGCCACACGTTTAAGCTTCTCTTGTGCATTCTGTTGCTTTCAAGAGAGATGGCTGATTTCGTCTGCAAAGTTAAGATCCTCCAGCTGCTTCATGAAGACACACTGATACCTCTTATCCGACCTGATGTAGACTGTCCATCATGATGAAGACCGTTGAGGATAGCAAGCCACCCTGGCGGACACCAGTTTTCTCGTTGAACGGTTCCGTCTGTTTCCGTGAATGACAAGTGGCTTCTTTCTAGAGTTGTTGAATGATATTGACGAACGTTGGTGGAAAAATGCAGTGGTACATTTATGTTTAAATAACATTTCGGTCGACACTATCGAATGCCTTTTGAAAATCAACAAACACTGCATACAGGGGGGTATGCTCCATGATGATGTGCGTGGTAGATATGTGGTCCGTACATTAGGGATCCTACCGGAATCCTGCTTTCTCATCAAGCTATCGGATGTCCAGGGTTGTCTTTAGCCTTTCCAACATGATTCTAGTTAAAACTTTGCCAGGGGTTGAGAGCTTCATGGTTTCTCGTCAGTTACCGCACGATGGCAGGTCCCCTCTCTTTCGAAGCTTCACACTGTGTTCTCTTTTTCAGTCGTCTGGGACTTGCTCTCGTTCCCAGATCTTGCATAGGAATGGATGAAGCATATCAGTCGACATCTGTATGTCGGCCTTGAGAGTGTTAATATTAATGTCAATAAAATCATGTGTGTATGCAGCAAAACTATAGGGTGCAGCAAAACTATAGGGTGTAGAAAAAAAACTCGCGAAATTTTGGGAAATTGTGGGATAGAAAAAATTGAACGAATTACTGATGAATTTGTAGTGTGCTAAAACTAAAGCTTGTCCTTAAACCGGTGGGAATTTTAAAAGTTTCCCGAGCAGATACACCAACTCCTAGGCTTTGAAAAAAATACATGACGTCAAAGAAAAATTAATGTTTGTTTCGTTTCCTCGTGTATTTTTTTTATTTCAAGTCATGATCCCTGAATAAGAAAAATTACCCCTATAATGTTGGCTGCATTTAGAAACCATCAAGTTCATTTATTTAGCCTTAGTTTTTAGTTTTTGACTTGACACTTGATCAGGCATTCTAACAGACGCCCTTTCCAAAAAATGCCAAAGGTTGCAAAAGGGGAAACAATTTTTAGCGTACCATTGTCTCTTGTTGTGGTAGTCGTGAATACGATGATGTTGCTATTGTTCTGTTGTTGTTGTTGTTTTTATTTAATTTCATAGCTTATTAATTTTGGTTTAAACTCAAAACAAATTCACTTATTTTATATTGTTTTTTATAAGACATTTGATCATTGAAAGTGAAAATTAATATTCTTCATGGCCAATCGAAAGGTGGTGGACCACGGACACACAACGGCGTACGGAGAAGGTACACAAGGAGAAGTGTACACAAGGAGAAGTGTACACAAGGAAAAGGGTACACAAGGAGAATGATGCACAAGGAGAAGGGTACACGAGGAGAAGGGTACACACGGAGAAGTGTACACACGGAGAAGGGCACACAAGGAGAAGTGTACACAAGGAGAATGGTGCACAAGGAGAAGAATGGTGCACAAGGAGAAGGGTACACAAGGAGAAGTGTACACAAGGAGAAGTGTACACAAGGGGAAGGGTACACAAGGAGAATGGTACACAAGGAGAAGTGTACACAAGGAGAAGGGTACACAAGGAGAAGGGTACACAAGGAGAAGGGTACACAAGGAGAAGGTGTACAAGGAGAAGAGTACACAAGGAGAAGTGTACACAAGGAGAAGTGTACACAAGGAGAGGGATCCAAACGCAAAAGGGCAAAAGGAGCAGGGTACAAGGAGAATAGTACGAAACACGACAAACGAGAAGCGGACATTACGGGCTACGCATAAAAAGTTCGAGGACACCCGTCGTGAGCGTCTATAATTGAATGGCAATCTAGCTCAAGTTATGAGTGTTGACTATCAGAAGCTATTACCCCACACACAAAATAAGAAAAAACGTTAAATAATTTTTTTTTAAAAAAAAGATAAATAAATAAAATTCAACAAAACAAAACAAAAATTCAAGAATGGAACTTTTTTTTTACGTGTGCGTCATTCGACCAGGAAGTGTGGATCGATAACGGAAACAGTCCTCACGTATTGAGCCAGTCTAACGTCTTCTTTGACACGTTATGCTGATTTTGTAATCACCACTCTTCCTAAGGGAAGCAGTTTGAATGGTGTGAACAACAAAAATCTGCCTTCACCTTTTGAACTATGCTCTAGACTTTTCAGTTCTTTATTATAGTTAGTTTTTATTTTACATTGAAAATTTCAAATGTATCATAGATCTTTTCCAATTAATAAACTAGGTAAAGGCAATTTAACTTGTAGTTGTATACCTGATGTAAGAATGTAGCGTCTACAACTAATTCAAAATCATGCCATAAGATTGTTTAATACGTTTTAATTTTACACCAATTAGAAAAGATTTGTATTTTTGCTGCCCATCAAATTTTGTTATGAGATTACAATCTTTTTAAGTTTTTTAAGAATACACCACTATTCCCCATTGCTGTCCATACTTAGTTTAACCCACCAGATTAAATTAAATCATTATACTATAATATCCATGAGCTTTACGAAGAACACTTAAGCAGCAATAAAAGTTCTCGTGTACGTATGTATTATATGGTCTAAATTATGATTTAATATTTTGCTCCATATTACAAAATAGTTGCACCAGACCAATGGTGGAATTCATGAGCGGGGACTATTGCACGAATACTAATAACGCTACTAGTGTCCCTTTCTTGAGAGCTAATTCCTACATTGTATCCAAGATATCACAATCACAGTACCGCAATAGCTATTGTATCGTTGGATAGATCAATATAACGAGAAAAGCATGATGATGACTTCGTTCAATTTATATTCACGAGTTTTGATTATATATTCTATATCTATAACAGAAGTTAATTTTGTTTTCTTGGTCACGTGTATGAGGACGCGTGGTTTTGTAATTTGTACCATTTAAAGTCAAATATTATTCACAGGTCTGTTTATTTCAAGCAAAAATCGTACGTGTTATAGTGATAGTCATTATTGTTAGGCTATAAGACTGTAGCAGCCCTCTATATAGTGAACGTTTTAATTTGACACACTCAGGTGACGCATTCTAGGGCAGATTACTACAATTCACTCAGAAATCTCTGCAAGCAAATCGAGGGATGAATACCTAAAACCAGATGGCACATCTCAAGGGGGACTGATAATAACATTGCCTATCACTGGTAAAAAAAAAAAGGAAAGAAAAAAATGTTTCCAGAAAAAGTAAATTTCAATGAAATTTTAAGAAGTTGGTGGAGGCGTTCCGTTCCGAGCAGTCCACCATTTGTGATGATGCTGCTAAAACTCATTTTGAAATGAATTTATATTACTAATACTATACTTACTTTAAAGAAACTTAATTACTTAATTCACCATTTGTCTGTCCAGTATATCATAACAATGTGGATTTTCTCGATACATTATGATTTTATAAAAATCAACTTTGTGTCTAAAATAGTGATCACACTGTTGGGAGTTTAATAAGGTGACTTCATATTTTCGTATAACCTAATTTTTGGATAATTATATAGTCACATGTCAGATTATCTTCTTAACCGAAAATTATAATCATACTTGTATAGTTTGACAACCAGGACAATGGGAAATGCCTTGTTCGAAAGAGCTATTTTATCTTATCAGAATTCATGAGCTCAGCTTAAGGTTTCCGCTTGTGGCTTATCAAGCAATGGCGCTAGTAATGAGGAACGTCGAAAGAAAGTCATGTCAAAATTATTAAAAACATGACATTGACTTGATAGCACGAACCTTAGAAAATAATCTGAAAATCTATGAGTACTGAACAGAGCTCATGCCTCTCAAAAAATGACATAACTTGGTAGATTTGCCTTCCCTATAGCCAGCCTCCAGAGCTGATGGCAAACCTCAAGATTATTCAATAAAAAAAACCCTGACTGATATTTCCATGTGGTTTGAGATTAGTGTTGAATAGTGATTAGAGTCGAGTGCTTGGCTGCAATTCAGACTCTCTTGTGCCACCGCAACCTTTTTGCTCATTTTACTTTAGTTCTTTAAACACAGTCAACATTGGGGTTGTTTTGTTATGTTGTCTTTTAGGTTCAATCAGTTCTTTAAAAGATTAATGGATGTTTTTATCACTAATTCATTGTCTAAAAACACCCAGGTGACAGAAAAATTGGTGGATATTAAAGCTTGGAAAATGGAGCATCGAGGAAAGTATAGTGTTTCGTTAACACATTACATGGTTAGTTTCAATAATTCCTTAAAAGGTGGTCGCTAAGTCGTGGTGTTTAGAAAAAGAGCCAGTGTGCTACCATACAATTTTTTTCTAATAAAAAGCTCCTAATTGTAGTTAATGATGGTAACCTTCAAAGCACAAAAAGTATGTCACTTAGCAAACGCTAAATACGTGTGCTTTGTACAATATAATAAAGCAATCCTATCAGGGATATTGTAGGGTAAGAGGCACATTTGTTGCTTAGTGCGCTCGTCTTGTGCTAATAAATGCGTCCTTTTTTATTTCATTGATTTTGGAAAGTAGTGGGAAAACACCGCCTGGTGAATAGTGAACCACAATGTGCAGCATTTCTTGTCAGGTTTCTGTCTCCATTTCTCCATTATGAGCTGTAGACTGGAGAGCTTTGTATACATATTTATAGACCTAATGAAGAAAAAGCTTTTAGAAAACCCCTGAGTTTGAGTTTGTATAAAAATTTACTGCATGATAGAAGATTAAGAGCTATCTTGTCTGGCTAATCCTTTACTTACTCCTTGACTAAGATTCTCAAAGAGTTAGTAGCTAAGGGATTCGGAAAGGCGAGCTACGGGAGTTCAGTCGGCACCCTTTTTGTAGGAGAGAAGTTATGTTCTATTTTTTACGCTCCCTAAATCTCTCAAGAAGGATAATATTCGCCGACGGATTTCAAGACTAACGTCTGACACGTTCATTGTGCTCACAGTTTCCACAAGAGAGACAGTGTGGGGATACCAGGACTCGGTGTGTCAGATAGTCACATTATCCCGTCACCGAAACAATCTGTAGAGGGCAAAATCCGACAAAACTGATTTGTCCGCTATGTTGGTAGAGCCCACAGTTTATATTTCGGTATTCTGGGTTCCAACTGCCATCAAAGTGTCTTGTTCCTTTCTAGTTGAACCGGTGACAGTTCATTGTGAGGCGGCTGAGACGTAAGTTCTACCTATGTGTGGCACACAAACAAATGTCAAAAACTAGAAATGGAATGTATATATACCTCTGCAACATATCCTAGTTGTGGATTACAGACATAGAAAAACCAGTAACCCCCCCCCCCCCCAAAAGCACAAAATTTTGCTTTTTTATGTCTTAAATTTAACATATCAATTTTATATTTGGTATTAATATTTCCAAAGCTCAACGATGAATGGCTTCAAGTCTCTAAGGAAAGATTAATTGAAAAGTAAGAAATGGACTACATAAAATTAACATTCTTTAATGTACTTAAGTTTTGCAGATAAATACCAAGTACTTAACGAAGTAGCGATGTGGGTTTATAGAAGTACTCTATCTCCCTCTCCTGTCCGTTTTATCCATCTCTCTCTCCCTCTCACGCTTTATTTATGAATCGATATTTATTATCTATACTTTACATGTCTATCTGTCTGTATACCTGTCTATCTGTTTGTCTGTCTGTCTGTCTGTCTGTCTCTGTCTATCTGTCAATCTCTCTCTCTCTCTCTCTCTCTCTCTCTCTCTCTCTCTCTCTCTCTCTCTCTCTCTCCCTATCTCTCTCTCTTCCTCTATGCATATAGAAAGGCACTGCTGTTATTGATTTTCTCTGCTTTTCTCTCCCACGAGTCTCAGTATGACTAACTGTCTAAACTTCTTTACATGTCATTAACATTTCGGTTACCCTTTTGTTTCATATTCTGCTTCTAGTAATGATTAGTTACGTATCCGTTCTTTCTGTACTCAATATGTTTGATCATTTTGAGATTTCATATGGCAGTTTTCGATATTTACATAACCGTAAATATGCGTAAAACTAAACAGAACACGTGCTGTAAAGGAATGAGATATCATGGGAAGTAAGGGAAATTTTTGTTTACATTTGCAACATCCGATTCGGAGCGATTCGGAAATTGAGGTGATGATGGCCGTAGAGTACTGAGTCATCAAATTTCGCCAAAGTTGTGTATATGTTACAAAAAAGAAAGCTAATGAAAAGTGCTCTATTTTTAATTCGCGACAGGCATGCTGCAATTAGGGCGTGGTATGGCAGTCACTGAATATTATCCAATCAAATTAATGGCTGCGACTTTCTACACGGACTAGCCTTCGAGCCCTTTTTCTTTTGCCCCCCCCCCCCACCCCCTTTTTACAATTAGTAGTTAAGGAAATTGGTCTTAAACAAAGCTTGCACTAGTCTACATCGCTTCTTTTATCGGCGTTGGTGGGAATCAATCTTTTTTCACATAAAGTGACACGGTTAATGGTTTCGTTGATCTTTACTTTATGTCAGGTTTTTATTTCCGCCTTTATTGTCAAGGAGGAGAGTTGAGACAAGAGCATTTTAATTTGTTGCCAAATTGAATCCCCTTTTCATTTCCGACTTTCATTTTCCTTTCAACATAAGAGAGTCCAATAGCGTATTAATCTCCGAACAGCAATTGTTTTATAACATGTGAAGTTACAATGATGCTGCGAAGGTTACCATAGCAACAGGACAAAAACTGTTGTTCTGAAATCCTTTGGGACATAGGAAAAGTCAATGAATTCAGCATGGGATTCACTTCATCCTTTGACAGCTCAGTCTGTTGGTTACCAAAAGATAAGGACACTGCTTCAGATAATATTTGTTTTAATTTCTGCTTGCGCCTGAAATAGATTTATAAAAGAACTTATTCTCATCATATAATTATAATACACACACCCACACACCCACAAAGCACCTTTGAAATATGATCATTAACATTGGAGTTGTACAAAAATATTAAATGAATGTGTTATCAAATTTATTTTAAATTAAGTATTAGCTACCGGTACCTTGATCTTTTATTTCACCAAATAACGCCAATGAGACTGATATTGCCCCTTTAGCCTTAGATGATCCTTATGAGGTGATCAATTTGATCACATAAATATGGCCATCTTACATGATGAAATTACATAGGGGAAAGTGTTAGACCTAACTTCTCCGGCTACATTGTCAATTTTTCACATTTTAAATTGGTCTGAATAATTGATAAAACTGTATTGTGGCTCCAAATACTTGCTATAGCATATACTCGAACAACGAGTTACAGATCTTCCTCTCAAGCTAGACAAGGCACTACGATTTCTCGGTACGCTTCCACTAGCTTTCTCACCACTAATGTATTATCTTCTCTACTCACGGGACAACCAAATCGTATGCATAGTTATTCTAGTCCGCCCCCAACAACTGTGCTGTTTCCCACAACTCTTTGATTTTTAAGGGCAATTATGTAAAGAAGAAGAGCAGGACTAATTAGGGGATAATAACACTTAGTATTGATGTGTGGGTCCTAGAAAACCTGTGTGAGCTCTACGTGGCCAGACTCTTATCTGTCGGTTTAAGTTTAGGATATCATATTGGGTTAACATGCTAAACGTTGATGTGTAGCCTTGCGATACAACAGCAACAACAATAACAACAAAAACAACAACTACAACAACAACAACAACAACAACAACAACAACAATAAGAACAACTGGAATTTTGAAATATTTTTTCACAAAGTGCAATTATTTTTCGCTATTTTCACTAAAAGCCTACTTCTACCACTATGGAAAAATACTTTAAAATTTCAGATCTACTTATAACTTATCAAGTGTTCTGCCTCTCCTAAATCTAATTTATAAGATACGATAAAAACTATGAGGCATACAACATTGTTTTTTGTCCCTAGATGTTTGTGCGCCCATTAGTAAGTGTTGATGTGTCTGGATATTAGTGGTTGTCTTTGGTGCGATTTGGACTTTCCCAATCAAGACAGCAAGTCACTGAAAGAGACGTAAGTACCCTAGCCATGAAACTCCTTTTAAGGAGCGTAGTGGTCTAGTGATATAAACCATGCTCACTTTAAGTGGTACGGCGATTTGATGCTGATGCATCTATAAGTCGAGGTTCGAATACCCAAAGTGCAATCATTGTTCGACCATTTTTACTAAAAAGCTTACCTCTATCACTGTGGAAATATTCCTAAAAATTGAAGATCTACTTATAATTAATTCAGTAGTCTGCTTATAATAATAAATAATAATAATAATAAATGGTATTTATAAAGCGCCCAACCCCGAATTATCAGGCTCTGCGCGCTTTACATCGTTAAAAAAGTACTAACTAAACTAATTCAAGTGATATTTAAATAAAAATAACACACACACGCACACACACACGCACACATACTCAGTAACACTACATTTACCAACATCTTTAACCAACAAGAAAACACATAACAATTTAGGTATAACTTTGAAACAAGTGGTGCTTAAGTGATTGTTTAAAGATTTCTATAGAACCCGCTTCACGTATATATTTCGGTAGGGTATTCCACACTTTTGGGCCTAGGAAAAAGAAAGAGATTGGCCCGAAGCTTTATAATTTCTATGAGGGACACCAAGGATTGATTTATCGCTAGATGACTTTAAACTTCTACCTGGAGTGTATACGTTAAGAGATTGTGACAGATACGATGGAGCCTGCTCGTTAAGGCATTTATAACATAAAATGCAAACCTTATACACTATTCTCTGTTCAACAGGCAGCCAGTGTAGGTGGGTTAAGACAGGGGTCACATGTTCACGTTTTTTAAAACTGACCACTAGTCTAGCAGCACTGTTTTGAACACGTTGGAGTCGGTCAGTAAGCTCTTTAGGTGTAATCAAGCTTGGAAAGTATCAATGATGTCACAAGGGTTTTAGATACTTCTTCATCTATATAATTTCTTATCCTAAAATCTAATTTATAAAATACTACTACATCGAGTACATGACTCATGTTTCAATTTCTCGCAAAATTTACTTAAGTGTCTTAAGTAAGTATCCATCGTTAGGCATCAAAACATGAAACAAGAGTACGACCAAATGCTAATAGCATGTTAGGTATATTATGCAGTTGGTCTTACAAAACCCACAGAGAAAAATCAATATAGAATGAAACAGGGATACACAGGACGGAAAGAGAGAATGAGAAAAGTAGTTCAAGAGAAGAAAATAAAAACAGCATAGTGAAAGATAAGAAAAGAGAAGTGAACGGGTAGAATTTAGAGAGATGTAAAGAAAAAAGGAGAGAGAGAGAGAGAGAGAGAGAGAGAGAGAGAGAGAGAGAGAGAGACAGAGAGACAGACAGACAGACAGACAGACAGACAGACAGACAGACAGACAGAGACAGAGAGAGAGAGAGAGAGAGAGAGAGAAATGTAAAGAAAAAAAAAGAGAGAGAGAGAGAGAGAGAGAGAGAGAGAGAGAGAGACAGAGACAGAGACAGAGATGGAGATAAGGAATGTAAGAGATGGACGGGCAGATGGATAGAGACGTCATATGTATGCTGATGCGCATGGCGTTGTGAAAGACAAAGCTCGTACTTGAATTGTTATCACAGGAAATGTTTTCAGTGATTAGGTATAGTTATAGGGTATGTCCTTTCATCGGTTAATTTCCTGAACACTATAGCGTTTCAGAAACATCGTTAGAAATAAAGATTGAATGAAAGGGATAAAGCAAGATATATATTAGCGTTTCAGAAACATCGTTAGAAATAAAGATTGAATGAAAGGGAGAAAGCAAGATATATATTATCGTTTCAGAAACATCGTTAGAAATAAAGATTGAATGAAAGGGAGAAAGCAAGATAATATATATATTCAATCTGTATTTTTCTCCATAAACATCTTCTTTTCTCTAAATATCTCCTTTCCTCCATATCTAACGATCTCTTTCTCACTCACCCTCTCTCTCTCTGTTTCTCTCTCTCTCTCTCTCTCTCTCTCTCTCTCTCTCTCTCTCTCTCTCTATCTCTCTCTCTCTCTATCTATCTCTCTCTCTATCTCTCTATCTCGATATGGACTTCCGCCAAAACTGCCATGGCGGCCGGCTGTGTTGTGAAAGTGCTGCTGTGATATAAGTCTTATAAGTGCAAGATGCATCTGAATTTGACCTGTCAGTGCTTGGTGAGTCTTTTCAAATAAATCACACTAAGTCTAGTACTAAAATTACCATGATCGGTCTGCAGCAGTGGAGGGCTGTAATCGGGAATTTCAATCCGAGAGCGAAGGAGACTTTTACAGTGCCTGTGCTATACCTGCCGGACACTAGCAGGCGATTCTGCTTATTCATCGTCCTATTCATCATAGCTTCGGCCCTACTTCAATGTGAAGGTGTCGAACAATACCCCGGACCTACCGGTACTAAAAGAGGTAGCAGTCGTCAGACCACCTTAAACTCATCTCGGTAAATCACTGAGACCCCATTATCTACGCCACCGATTTCTTCGGCAAGTAAAGACCCTAGCAATTCAGACATAATATCCGCCATAAGCCATAACAAAGAACTGGACAACAAAATACAAAATCTCGAGAGGGAGATCGATGATCTCGAGGGACAATCGAGATGGACGGAACAATGTATTTTTTTTTCAACGAATAAAAGCTGTGACGCAGCAGGAAAGCTGAGAAGACTGTTAAAAGCTGTTGAAAAAACCATTAAAGAACAAATGAAACTGGAGGGCGAAATAAAGTTTAACAGAGTTCACACAGTACACATAAAAACGGCATCAGTTCAATAATCGCTAAGTGTGTCAGCTTTAAGATGAAAACAAATTCCTTCAGCACGAAACAAAAGTTGAAAGACACGGTTGTCTTTGTCTCTGAGGATTGAGAGAAATTTTAGAAAAAAAAATCGGTGTGTACCTGAATTTTGGAATAATTATTAGAAAAACCGCGTGGAACTTTGCAGCTGTAACAAATTGTGGCACGTACCACTTTTTTGTAGGTTACCATAGTAAAACAACGTTTTGGGTTAGACCCTTACCTTAAATAATAACAGATACGCAAAGAAAGTGTATCTACATTTGGTACTCCATGATAAAAGTGGCCGTGCAAATTGGACATCGGCGATGCGCCAACTAGTATGTTCATTGGGCTTTGGTGTAGTGTGGTTATGTCAAACAATCGGGGATACAGATGTTTTTGTTGATAGAGTTGTTTAAAAAAGACTTAAACACTGGAGCACCCAAGAATTAAATGCTCAAGCAGATATATTTTTTCTCACCTACCTCGATACATGTATCCTTTCAAACTAAGTGATGACTTAATGTGTCTTTTTTATAAATCAGTCATTGAGAGTGTGATCTGTTTCCCTCTGGTCTGTTGGGGTGGAAATGCAAATGCATCAAAAACATGTAAACTAGACAAAATTATCTCCAAATGTATTAAAGTTTGTAAACCCATAGAATATTTCCCCCATGTAGATATGCTTTACTTATGTAAATGTCAAATTAAGATTGTTTCAATTTTAAAAGATAAAAACCATCCTCTTTATAGCCATTTAAGTTTTTTCTGAGCGCTCAGGGAGGCCAAGAGCCTCACAATGTAGACTTGAAAGATACAAAAGTTCGTTTCTGCCTAGAGTTATTGTTATTGTTATTGTTTTTATTATTATTATTATTATTACTAATAATAATAATTATTATAATTATTATTATTGAGCAGATCTAGCCCAAGATGGAGTCAGCAGACTAATGAAGTGTCTGTTTCACAGGGAAATGCCTGATATATTGGGTACTCCTTAATCCTCTGCAGTCTTTCCTTAATCCTCTGCGGTCTTGTCACTGTTTACATGGTGATCATACTCGATAGAGGATTTGTAAGGTGATCGGATCCATATTGACTAGATCTAGACCTAAAGACTCAGTTGATTTAAGACAAAACAATAAGTGCCTCCAATTTATAATATATATTTAATTCCAGGCCAAAAGAAAAAGCTGTTAACAAGTCTTCCGTATAAGTACTGAGCTTTCTATGATTAAAGGTAGATGAATATAGATCTAGTAGCCTAGTTTTTTTTTAATGGGAAATGTTAGTATATATATATTTGACGGAACCGATGTCGTCCTCATTCGGTTAGGCCGGTATCAGCATAACGTGATCGACTGAGACAGGAGCCCAGGTCTCCCCGTACTGTCTCTGTGTTGCAGCACGTTTAATTTTCAGACATTAGTCGTGGGGTCCATCCACAATATAGCATAGTGCTGACCAACTCAACTCAACTCCACTGTCCTATCTAAAAAATGCACGCACCTTAGCTAGTTAGGTCCAACTCTTATCCACAACTTGTTCACTTTGGCCAGTGTTGTAACTTGGTACCGTCTTTTCTTCAGAAACCTTGAGGAACACGCGATGAATAGATTACAAGAAAAAACAAGAAAGAGGAGAGAACTTAGAAACTAACTTGAAACCCGAGTAGAGTGACCTTGGATGAAAAGGCACCCAGTGAGTTTGGATATTCACAATACATTCGAAGACCTCTCAGAGGCTCTGGTGTAATTCAAGCGGAAACGGAAATGAGAAAAAATGACCATTGACACTTTCGATTTTTAGGCCCAACTTATTATTCGTCAAAAAAATAATTGTATTGGACTGGATAATTTTTGTACTGTTAGTTATGTATGCTTTTTGCTTCTAATTCTAATTGGTACATATCTTTCTTCACCCACAAACGTAAGTATTTTTTGTATTTTATACTTAAAACATATTCTTTCCCACTCTATATCCCATTGCTTCTTTCTCTTAATTTTACCTATGAGTTTATTATACCCCCAGCATATTTTATGCCTTACAGTGTAGAGAAGTATCGCGTATCCTTGAAATCAGATGATCTTTGATGAAGAAAATGCTGCGGTACATTAAAAAGTACATCTTTTTGTCCCATTTTCATTTCTTTTTTTTTTACTAATACACACGTTTAATCTTTTTGTTTAGTAATAGTACTGGTGCCCGCAAAAGAGTTAATAATAGTTAACAATGTGACTTATTCAAGACTTTCAGAGCAAAAATCAGACAAATTTAATATATACACCTGAATGACACAACGGCAATTCTGCTAGTTTTGTTGTATGTTTACCGCGTCTTTAAACAAAGCAGGATAAAATTTTGTAAAATCATATTCACTCCCTCCTCCTAATTATGAGATACATCCACATTAAATTTTAGATTTAGATTCTGTCCTATAAAATAAGTTAATTTTTACACTGAGAAAAAATATAAAAACGCAAAGTTTATCCTCGTGAAATAAACCATAATAATACCACTTCTGGAATTATATTTTTTAATAATAAAAAAACAAACATGTGATTTGGAAATAAATCAAGGTCTCCAGTATGATACTGTAAGAATATGCGACGAAGAAGGCTTAAGGTGAGTCGTAATCTATGGCGACGTTGCACCTACGGGCCAAGGTTAATTACCCGGAACAGGACTTTAAAACTAATCCGTCTGTGAGCCTCTGCGTTAGTAGAAGCACCTTAAAATCCGTAACCATGGTTTCCTAATTACAACTCGACATAATAGCGATCCTTAATTGGACAATGAGTGCCAAGGCTACATGCTTACGTCAGTCAAGTAATTATTAAAACTAATGACAAAAAATGTTTTAAAAATATTTATGAGGTTATTCAAAATATCAGAATAATGTTTCGATTAGCAGTCAAAACATGCCGATCTAGGGCAATCCAATCGTGTTTATCATAAAAGTGTTTTTACAAAAATATGTTTCATGACATTGTAGAATTTCAATTATTTAATCCGAATCGAATGTTAGGTGTAAAACACTGTGCTTAAGTTGTTTGTTTTTTTTAATTAAATACTTGCAATGGAAATGTCCTTTAAAAATATTCATCCCTCCTTTGATTTCAATTTGTATGCATTCTTGAAACAATCTGCATTTTCAAAATAAATATAAAAAAGGGGGTCTACAGAGACCCCACGGCGAACGGATAAATTTACAAAGCAGGTTATAAGATTTTGGGTAAGCAGATAGAAACGAGAACTTTTAAAATTATTATGCATTCAAACTTACGACTTCTCAAAAGTGTGATGATTCATTTTCTGAAACGAGTTTATTCTTACCGGGTAGCAATTCAAGTTTAATAGCGCGTGTTGGCTTTCTCGTCTTACAACAGTAGATATATTTCACATATTGTGACAAACCACTTTTCCTGGGCCCAAAGGTTAATTTAAACTAGTACATTCTAACTAACTTTTTTTAAAATAAAAGAAATAGCCATTCTTTAGATGTTTTTAAAACAAGGCATGGTAATATTTAGCTGCAGTTTTGAAAGCTTGCTTCTTTGCCTGTGCCAAAGAGGTTGAATTAAACAGTTTGAAATATTAGATTATCGATCTGAAATTTAAAAATAATAATACTTCCAAGCTATTTTGAACATACAGTATTATTGAGGTTAGAAAACTGAATCTATTTACAGATAGATTTTAAGTTAATTCTAGCCAGAGGTCTGCCTCCTCAAAGTGTGAAATTAAAAGCCTTTATAAACACGTTTAAAGAGGAGGTATAATTATTAGAAAAAAGTAGGGCATACTTATCTTCACTTAATTGTTCATAGTGACATTTAGCGCATGTAAAAACTCCTCAACTTTCTAGCAGTTTGCAATTATCTTATCGATTTTTCGTCCACTAGGGTTTGTGAGGAATCCGCACGGAAAAAGCGGGTGTGGCTAAGATTGGAACCTTTGATAGTCAGCTCGTCAGTCCGAAGCACTAACGACTGAACAACTGACATTCCATGTCGACAGTCCGCATAGCTTGTTATTAAGTGTTTTGCCGATGTGGAAGAAATTTTGGTGGTGGTGGTGGTGGTAGAGATAGTGCTGGTGTTTTGTTGGGGTATCATTTATCGTTTTTTGTTTGTTTTGGCATAGTGTTGGTGTTTTGACGGTGATCTGGTCTTTATTTAGTTCCCACGGATTGGCAAATTTACTTGACCGATTTCGTGCCCTACTTTTTTTTCCGGTGTCAGTATAACGTGACCGGCTGACAGATTTCCCTGTATCCCTGCTTATCAATTAAAATTGTTTTCAGCTTTAAACACTAGCTCTGTTCCTGACCTATCTTAGAGTTATAGAAAATTATGATGGAAAGATCTCCCAATCTGGAAGAGTTGATAATCTGTTAATTTAACATCGTCATTAACACCTCTCCAGCTTGGAAGTACATTTTCAAGATTATATAAGAATCATGAAAGCAACATCTGACTCTTTAAGAATATCAAGATAAAGAGTGTTTGTCACAGATAAAGTTTCAAACGTCAAAGCACACACATACACACACACACAATTAAATAACGAAGTTACCAATATCGCGCAGCCAACTGCAAGCGGTCGATGGAGATGGGCCACATAGTACTAGCACTATGGTACTTGGTGACCAAAACATTCCAAAGAAATATCTATGAAAAGCGTACATAACACACGAAATACATTTTAAGCAGTTTTTTTTCTTTCTAAAAAAAAACACGTTACCAATAGTTCTATTTCAATTGGTTGCAAAAATTATTGTGGTAAATTGAATGATATCTTCTGGACAAAAGCAATAAATATGGTAGACATCTTTTTAAAGATAAAAAAAAATTACTAGTCTAGGAGCTCAGAGAATCCATTTTATTTTCACCGACATCAAAAATTTAAAAATGCCATTTTTGCATGATAAATATTATAGTAAAACGGCTTAAAATAAAAGCCAGTCCATCAGATCTATCTAAAAACTGGTGTTTGCACTAAAAACAGAGTGCCCAACATGAATGATAATGTTTACTTACAACTGTTTCGTAGTTGTTTCATAGAAAAAAAAACAGTTGCGTCCATTAAGACGAGTTGTTATGGACCTTAGCAGAAATTTCTACAGCATGGATTTAATTTTTTTTTTAACTTTGAAAGAAATTGAACACAAATTTGCAATAATATTTTATAAACAAAATTATATCATATAATATCACCGTACGTTGAAGATTGCTCAGGCATAAATTTGATGTTTCTATCCAGCAAATATTGTAACGGATAATCTAGCATCTAGCTGCGGAATCTTTCACAAAATTAAAGTAAAGAAACAAGCGGGAATGGATCTGTTAATGCTATAGTACTATGCTCAGAAGAGAGAGAGAGAGAGAGAGAGAGATTCTTTTTAAAGATGAAAAAAAATTATTAGTCTAGGAGCTCAGAGAATCCATTTTATTTTCACCGACATCAAAAATTTAAAAATGCCATTTTTGCATGATAAATATTATAGTAAAACGGCTTAAAATAAAAGCCAGTCCATCAGATCTATCTAAAAACTGGTGTATGTATAGCTTTTTCAGTAGGCCTATTGACATGCTCTGCCTCTCTTTTTGATTTTAAACAATACCTAAAAACTTAACCCAATCATGCCTAACTATCGAACAGGCCCTAAAAGAGTAAATTTATTTTATCAAGGAATGGTTGGAAGAATTGTTAGTGTTTTATTAGATTTTCAGGAATCTTAAGGAAATATTTTTCTTTTGGTTGTATTGTTTTTTGTCGACGTTGTTTTTATTTTTTAAATGTTTTTCTACTAGACAACTATGAAAAGTACCACATTCAGAAACAACAGAGAATAATTGATGGCAATTATACTAAATCCGAAATAATTAACTAACTTATCATTAACTAAGAATAGCTCTAAGTTATATGCCGGGATAAACTCTTTGCATTTGGTTTTCGGTAAAGTGAAAATGTTTCAATCGATTGGAAAGTCAGTGCACTAGTGCAGCAAGAACCGAGGCATTTACTGCGAAGGGCTTGGTAGATTTCGTCTTCGAAACAACCACCTCCACCCAAACCCCCTAATGAAGTTAGTCTTGGGACCTTTCCACAATGTAGCCTTTTATAGTACTGACTTTGGACGCTTAGCAACAAACTTAACCATAATTATTAACTTGCCTTGGCAAGCTTAGGATATCATGAGACAACAGTCTAAATACGGAACAAGAGCGCTCAACTCTACCTTCAGTTTGATGTATCGTTATAGTTAATAAGTTAGTAAATTTTGGACCTAGAACTAAAGTATTTCTAGTTCTCTAGTATCTTATACCTTGTTAGATTTTGATTTTAAAATGAAGCATCTCGAATTTAAAATAAATTCCGTTTTGGATGAGTTACGTAAAGGTCCTAGTCGCCAATCAAAAGAACGAACAAAGATATGTCAGGTTTCACTATTGTTGTCAGGAAATCTGTTTTATACGCTTTATTTTTTATTTCTCAAAAAAAAATTATTGTGCATTGAATGATTTATCTGTAATCTTTCCGTGGTGTATATATTATGTTGTTGTTTTCTGTTTCGCTGCGTTTTTTAGGATGAGAGATTAATATTAAATTAATATAATAAATTAATATTAAAGTAGCATGTTTAGGATAAGAGATTAATATTAAAGTAATATATTTAGGATAAGAGATTAATATTAAAGTAATATATTTAGGATAAGACATTAATATTAAAGTAGTATATTTAGGATAAGAGATTAATATTAAAGTAGTATATTTAGGATAAGAGATTAACATCAAAGTAATATATTTTGGATAAGAGATTAATATTACAGTAACATAATCAAAACAGCCTGAATTAAAATAATAGAAATAATAAGACATAATGTCCTAAATTGTTGTGTTTGCTTTGTTCACTAAAAAAAGCAATGGAATAATTTCGTATTTTGAAAAAAAAAAGAAGAAGAAACAACAAACTAGATAACCATCCTAACTAGCTACTTACACATAAATTCGTGCTTTCCAAGCATGAACTTGCACAGCAGTATGCAGTTTATAATCAAGAATCAGTTTTACGTCCCCTATGTTTCCTAAAGAGTTCTATACATGTACGGAGACGTGAGCACAAGCTAAGATTCGAATTGCGGACCTCTTGTTCATCAGGGCTGAGTATGAGGCGACCGAGCCCCCGATGTTCCTAAGGCTAGTTCTTTGTATCTTACAGCCCTCTCCATTAATACTACCGAGTACATTAAAACCACCTGCTTGGCGGTTTCGCGGGCACATGGGTGGGGTTCTTTGGAGGTGACGTGGGCACTTAGAGTTTTCGCGCAATTGCGAGTGTGAGTGGTGGACAGTCCATATCCACTTTGTCTCTCTCTCTCTCTCTCTCTCTCTCTCTCTCTCTCTCTCTCTCTCTCTCTCTCTCTATCTCTCTCTCTTTCTCTC
>RQTK01000559.1:116461-167020 GCA_003991915.1 Elysia chlorotica | reverse complement strand
ATAATAATAATAATAATAATAATAATAATAATAATAATAATAATAATAATAATAATAAATTGCCTCAAGCGGTAAAGCGTTGGTGTCCAGATCACAAGGTCAGTTTTTTTGTTTTTCCAATTTCGTCCCCTATCTGTTGGGTCGGTTGAGACAGCAGCCCAGGTCTCCCCGTCCTTTCTCGTATGTGGCAGAAAGTAAATTGCCAGACGTCAGTCTTGGGGCACGTCCACAAAAAAATTTATTAGTGCTAACGTTGGACTTAAAGCCACAATACAAACAAATAAACGCCTTAATGCGGTGGCAGTCAGCTTTTATCAGTTTATATTATGATTGTTGACGCATCTCACGGATCTCGTGGTAACAAGGCTGTTCTATGTGGATGTATACTTTATTTTATAAGGCGGGCCTTTTCTGAAAATTCATGTACATGTAAATTGTAGGCTACAATGTATAAAATTGTACTGAGCATAATGGTTATCACTTTGCACGTATTAGCTCTGACTCTGAAAAATCAAAATAGGAACGAGTCTACAAAATTGTTGTTTTAAAGTTATAAGTAAATGGTAAATGACTTTTTTGGTGGGTATTGTTTTTTCATTTTTGAAAAAAAAAAGATATGCCGTTGTTGATTTTTTCTTTTGTTGTTTCTTATTGTTGTTTTGTTGTTATAAATGTGCAGATTTGGTTGTTTTGTTGTTGTTGTTTTTGTATAAAATTTTGTTTGGTGCTGATTTTTAGTCTTTTTTTTGTGAGCCCTAAATATTCTTGTCAGATATGTCTGACCGAGATTCACGGGAATTATGTTACCTGTATTATGAATATGATTATTTTCGTTAAAGGTTACTTCTTTGGAAGACATGAGCTCTGTTTTTTAACTCACAAAAAAGCGCCCACATATGAGTTAGTAATATTAAACTGAGCGGAAATTCTACTTTTTATATAAGAGAGAACAAAAAGCGCCCAAACGGATAAATAATGTTTATTACGAAATGACACCATGGCGATTTGGCTTGTTGAACATAAAGCTTGCCTTCCAACAAATTGGAATACGTTTCGCTGGAATTATATTCCTAGCTATACCTAGTATTTTTCCATCGATTACTTACTTATCAAACAATTTATTGATGGAGTGCTCGTTAATATACAATATATACATCCCTCTTTCCCTAACACAACAAACGGAAGGTTATCTGCGCTCTGAAACCCACACTCAAACTAATTATGTTTTATTTTACCTTTTGTTAGTACTTTTTTTTATCACAATGGCACAAAGAAACCTGGACAATAGAGCACGGCTGATTGTTACCTGCTTCTTGTATTTCAGAGTGATGGAGTCATGTTAACTCATAGTCACGAGCCGGCTTTATCAGAAGGCTTTAATAGGCATAAAACTAAGCTCGTATATCTATTCGCTCTCTAGGAATGACAAGACGGTGGTATTACAATATATATATATATATGTATTGCTGCAGATTGGAGATTCGAGGTTTTCTACACGTCATTCCATATAGGGAAGTTTGTGTTAGGTCGACTATGGTTTTTGTTGCTGTTGTTGTTGTTTTTGTTGTTGTTGTTGTTGTTGTTGTTGTTGTTGTTGTTGTTGTTGCTGTTGTTATTGTTAATATTGTTTCAAAAGCCCTGTGTAATGTACGTTTGGTAGCATCCAACAGCCATGTTTTGTTGTTGTTTTTGTTGGGTTTTTTCGTTCTTTGTTGTTTGTTGTTGTCGTTGTTGTTGTTTTGTGAGTTTCCGAGAAGGTGAGAACATTGGGCGAAATTTTTCTTACTTATATTTAGGCTTGATCACTTTGATTTGAATTAATATTCCCACAGGTAGTCATATCATTTAATATGTCATTGGTTTATTACAACTTTGGCATATTTTAAGAAGCGTCATAAGCTTACCGCAATGCTGTACTTGCGACCCGTGAGATCGCGGTATGTCTTAAAATAACACAGAAAAAAATATGCGCAATGGAGGTTGTTGTGAAAACCTTTTTGTGTAAATAGAGTGGAGTATATACGATGCAACCGTATGCATTTGTTAACCTTTGTTTTTGCTTTTAATATTCAGTTGTATCGAATCCTGGTCCATTTAAGATAGGCTGAATAGTGATTATTCCGTGGTGTTTTGTTTTATGTGCAGGCCTGATTATCTACAATAATAATAGTACACTCATTTAAACTTTTTTGTTTTGTGACAAATAAATAAATAAAAACGCATGTAAAGTTTACAAAATCTTGTAGTTTCCACCCGTTAATATTATTGTATACATATGTACACTGCAAACATAATACACAGTTGGTTTCTTTTCCCACTTGAGTCACAGTAAAGAAGACTTAGTATTTAATCGATCATTTCAAAAGTAGCCAATGTATTCATCAACGGTACCGGTTTCAGCGTGATCTTTCATTCAATAACACAGACCTATTAAATAAATTTAATGCAATACTGCGGAAATACCCCTTTTCCTCTTTAGTTCAGAAACGTTATAGGCTGTATGACGTTCTTCGCTCGTGCTTATTATTTTGTCAATAATTGTATTCTTTTTTTCTGAAATCCTCGCTCATTGTGATATTTCGTTTTTACCAAAGGTAAATGCAAACATTGTAAGAAAAATGGCTAGACTTGATACTTTTGTGTGTCAGTGTGAAGACAAAAATAAAGAGGACATTTTAAATTTTAGGGATGCCAGATAGTTCAGACGTTCAGGGGGTCCGAGGTTTAAATCTCAGACCGTGCAGACCGTCTCAGATTTTGCAGTAAACCCAACGGTCCAAATGTAAACTATAAATAAGTATGCTTTAAATTAGAATAGTTGCGTCTTCAGATATCAAGAAGAAGAAGAAGAAAACAGAATTTAATTTAGATATGCCCTTGAAGCTTTTAAAATTCGCTCGCGTACAATTTGTTTAAAATTGTTTTTTAACATATTTATGATATATCTTGTTAACCTAGCGGGAAAAAACACAATTGACGAAGTAAGACCAACCCAAAATTGCAGTAGGCCTACATATTCGTGCGCAGAGCCCTATAAGTACTTACAATAGTATTATCTCCCATGGCGAACTAATTACATGTAGAAACCTAATCCTGCAACTTAGACCCAACAGACTTCCAATCACAGCACAATGTAATACCTGCAAGGCCCATGATCAGAATTTACTGTCGGTGTAGTGTTTTAACGCACTCAGCAAATTTAAATCAAGTTTTTTGCCTCTCTATAATTATTGTCTTGGATGCAAATGAAGGCATCTAAATAATAACAGGCAAAGTCACCGGAATGAAGGAAAACTCACAATATTAGAGTCAGGGTGAGGTTTTTTTTTATTGAATTTCTTCGCATCGCGCCGCGCACCTGTTATTTTGAAACAGTTAGTTTCAAAGTTTCGATCTCATGAATTTTCAAAAATACGTCAAAAGAGTGCGCATAATAGGTAGAACTGTTTAACTTCGTTGCAGTGTAGGCTGATTGTGTGGGCTAAAAAATACTCTCTGAGTATCATTTTGTCCTACCTCTGCTTATAAAATAAAGATAACAAACTTTTAATCCTGATGTTCAAATATCTTCTCACATCTTTCAATTCGGTGATTTAACCTATTTTTTTTTTTCGTAGGGGCCTAAGCTGCAATTATTTCTGACTTGAAGTATGTCCTCCCAATGCAGATATTTCACATGACATAAATAAATACTCTGAAATTTGGAGAAAAAAAAAGTTTGGTTTACTATCGGACAATACAAAAGGAAAAGAACAGACACAAAAGCATGCGTTCCAATCATAATTATTGAGTGATTTTTTTTAAAGATTCAAAAATGAAGACATTCTAATAAAACGAATTTTATATTGAAAATTCTGAGAAAAAAAATTTATTTTACAAGCTAAACCAAAAGCTAAAAAAGGCATGCGCTCAAGTTATATGGATGTAAAGTTGCTGTTGTAAAGAAAGTTAGGAAATTTGTGTACATATCATGTTCCAATTGAATGGTCTTTTGGAAATAAGATAAACAAACGGGAAAGAACCGCTATGAACTCGAACTACAATTTATAAACAAAAGATTGTTTTTAATAGAGACGAGAAAAATGTTTGAGCCTGCATTGTCTTATCGTCACAACAGTGCTTTAACCACTACACCGTGTAGGGTGAGTTTTGAAAGGGAATACAGGGGCCGTTAGTACGGCGTAACAGTAGATAACGGATTGCCGTAAGCCTTCTATGCTTATATTATTACGACGGGTCATAAGCTACCGCGACGTTGTACTTACGATCTCTGGTTGTTAAGCCTACGCAAGAATTGTTGCTCAAAACGACGGCTTCTTATGTCAGTCTGCCATTCACGATTTACAGGTGGAAACATCAAAATAACATCAATTTCTTAGAGAATGATAGATCTACCTGGATTTGTTAAGTTTTATAATACAAGGTCGCTAAAGCTTACTAATCGTCGTAAAATATGCGAATAAGAAGGGTAACGACAAGTTGTAAGCTACCGTGATATTTTACTTAAAACCCCTAGATTCAAGGGGAGGAAGGGTGGAGAGAGACAAAAAGAGAGAGAAAGAGGGAGAGAGACAGAGAGATAGAGAGAGAGAGATAGAGAGAGAAAGAGAGAGAGAGAGAGAGAGAGAGAGAGAGAGAGAGAGATGGAGTGTACAACTATACTTCCATTGAAGTGGGTAAGATATGTGTCAAAAACTATTTGAACTATGGGTGTGTGTGTGGGGGGCGGCTGGTGCCTTTGGGCAGGGTGGGCAGTGCCCGACCTGTCTCGCTAAGAAGGGGTTGTGTTACAAAAATGCAATGTAAACAATAATAACATTTATTTCAAAAATTAAAATCAATACTAAATGTATCAGTCAGACTCTGGAACTAAAAGAGATTAAACCATTATAGTACGCTCTTTCCGGGCGCGACGTGATTTAGATTTACGTCAGCGTAACTCTGTCTTAAGTTTCAACATCTCAGTGCCGAGTAGAGTCCCCTTTCACCAAGGTGGGCTAATGTGAATTTGCCCAACCTCCTTGTAGTATTCCTAATACAAAAATTGGACTTTGACCCTAACGCTTTCCGTGCCTTTATAATTAGCCAAGTGGGGCTAGCCCGACTTGGCTAATTTTTCTGATGTCTTAAACCAAATTCTTTCTTATTTCTTAAATTTATCACTATAGACCTCTGCAATGATTCGAGAAAAGCTCTGATAGTTAGTTTAATTTAGACATGTACATATAGGCCCCATATTAATATACAATTATTATATTTATTGTTTTTAACCTTCAAGTTTAAAACTAGCGATGAATTAAATATGGTTTGACATTAATTTAAACAGGCAAAACAATAACAAGATAGGCCTAGAGTTTGTGAGACAAGCCACAAAGGGATGGGCCAAGGTGGTGGCATCTAAGAAAATTTGGGTTGCCGTCTATCCACTGTTCACAGTTCTACACACACAAATTCAACAGTCAGTGTTAGCCTAGAATTTCTGGTTCACCCGTCCTTAGCCTAAATACACACATTCACTTGTTTGTTTTGCTTTTTAGAGTGTGCAATTGTTGCATCGAAAAGGTGTGCACTGCATTGTCACTTGTCAGTAATTGTCGCTTTCGGTATTGTGAGGTACTGCTCAGGGATACTGTACTTATTTGGCTTTTTTAATTGTGATCTAACTATATCTAGAATCTTCTTACTTGCACTGGCTGTATAAACAACGCATCAGTAATTTATCGCTGAGTATTTGGATTTAAATTAGATAGTCATTGATACATATTAAGACTCGTCAGAATGATCAACACTGCCTTCACAAATAAATAAGGAATATTATCATCTTCATCATCATCATCATCATCATCATCATCATCATCATCATCATCATCATCATCATCATCATCATCATCATCATCATCATCATCATCATCATCATCATCATCATCATGCATCATCATCATTATAATTGTGATCAAAAACTATTTGAACTATGGGTGGGTGGGTGGGGGGGGGGGGGGGTGAGGTGTCATTCTCTGACTTTTTTAGCAAGACGTAAATCAGTTGCATATATTCCTGTATAACTTTAGGAAGGCAAATGCAAAAAAATGGCTGTTTCCCGATGCAATGATATAGATATCATACAGAATAGAAACCCCTACATCACTATTGATTAAGTTAATACAGTGCTTCGACCAGATCGAGGTAACATGATAACTCTAGGTAGGCTTGCATGCCTGGGGATTTTCATTTTTATTTGAGTCTTTAGCCATTAGAACTCGGACAAAATCAACATTTTTTTGGCATGAAAGACACAAAATTCTCAAACCAAACATTATAATTATCTGACTTTTCTGTTAACAGTTTGTGTATTCTTATTGTACTAATTTTTTTTTCATTCAAATTTAAAAATAATCATTCTTGTTGGCTTTACATTATACAATATTTCAATCACTCATCTATCTACAAAAGAATACTGAGGTTTGTTGTTGTTGTTGTTGTTGTTGTTGTTGTTGTTGTTGTTGTTGTTGTTGTTGTTGTTGTTGTTGTTGTTGTTGTTGTTGTTGTTGTTGTGTTGTTGTTTGTTGTTGTTGTTGTTGTTGTTGTTGTTGTTGTTGTTGTTGTTGTTGTTGTTGTTGTTGTTGTTGTTGTTGTTGTTGTTGTTTGACTGAAGTATATTGGCATCAATGACAGTGAGGGTGTATTTTTTTTTAATTCCTAAAAAAGGGGAGGAAAGCTAAAATTAATTTTGATAATTTTTTGGAAAATCCTTTAGCGTGACAAGTACACCAAGACGTAATCAAACCTGCTATTTACATTCAATGAGTTGAATTTGAGCAGAATCACCGAGAAAGAAGAAGAAAAAGAAAAACTACCGAAAATAAAGCTTTTTGGTTTTTTATTATAACACAAGGTTATGGTGTAAGGATAATTTTATTTTTAATTTATTTATACATCGACACAGCCACCGTGTAAAAAATACAGCCTTGACGGTGCAGTAAATGTATTTTGAGTTATGTTCCTTTTATGTTTTGTGAATAAATATTTTGTTAAAAAAATTCTTTAACTGTATCTCTTATAAACTTCATCTTCAAACTTATACACTGTAATCCACCTAGAGGCCCTCCTGCTTGTGAAATGTGAGGTATCGTTCGAGAAGATGCTAGGCAAATACAAATTCGACAAACTCATGTATGTGTGTATGTGATCCAAAAAAGGGAGGGGGGGAGTAACTTGTAAACTTAAATGCATATTATTAACAATAGTTTTCTTTCTTTTCTTTTTTACAATATTAACAGGCATGGTCTGTCTTAAGTTAACATCAAATATTCATAAATCCTCTTCGCCGCTAGTTTAGACTCCTCAGTTCTTCCTTGTAACCAGAATGCGGTTCTTTGGACCCTGTAGATAAATCTATAACGCTGTTGCCATGGTGACGAGGGGCGTTGATGTGAAGTCCAGTTGCATACGGACCCAGGTGGATTGGGATCAGGCCTCTGTTCGTGGTAGATATTCAGAGACTTTGGAGGGTAAAGGTCCGCTACTGATGTGTTAGCCATGTCCCGTTATGACGTACATGTGTTTCAATATTAAATAATGATATCTCTTAATTAAACTTAATATTTGATCCTACAGTCTTTATTTTCCTATATAGTCATTAGTTAAATTAATATAATATTATCTGTATCTCAAATTTTTTTATCGGTTTTGGGTTTTGTGCAGGCCTAACCATGTTCATAGTATGTGTCGTATTTCTCTCAAATGGACACATAGAGATTTCCTTTATTTATCTTATCTTATAATGATATATAAAAAAAAAAAAGAAGGAGCGAGGTGGACTACAAAATAGGCCTATTAAAGCAGAATAGTAGTGTATCAAAATGATAGAAAAGAGGTTAACAAAATGAAAGAAATAGACTAAGAAAAGACTGTATTAAAATAATTGATTGTAACATAATTATTGCTCAGCAATCAATCAACCTCGAATGATCTGATGTTCTCCGAATGTACTGTAACTTAGACATAGCAAATCTTTTAACCGGTATTGGAAGAGACAGCAAGTAGTTGTCCAAATCGAGATCCCCACAATTTCACAACCTAATGAGTAGCCACTTCCTGCAGGGAAAAGTTTCAGCAGAAATGTCTGAAAGTATTGGGTCGAAGAAAGCAAATCTCTCGCTCTATCCAGATTGAAAGTCGTCCTCTCCATGTTTTTAGAACGTTTTCTAAGTGTCAAAAAAATTAATATATTCTATTCGCGACAGGTTTTCAGAATAGGGTATCCGGGACTTTCTCGATCACATTATACTGACACCAACTGAACCAGTAGGCATACGATAGGGAAAAAACGCGTCCGCCAGGACGGGGACTTGAAACACGGACCTCTTGCGAACAAAGCCAATGCTAAGCCCTATTATTTGTATTGTATAAAAGCTTCTATGTCAATTTTTTTTTTTATTTCGCACGTCATAAAAGTGTTTTTGTTCAAATCAAATTTGTCCGATAGAGATTTCTTGTTTTGTTACTTTAGAAATCTTTTGTGTAGACCTGTTAGGAAAACCCTAGTTCATTTGTACGCGGCATGATTGCCAAAATACTTTGTAATTTATTGTGATTGCTTTAATATTAGAAAGTCGATAAAACTTGCGTTTCGTCGTTCCAGGCCTAATTTGTCTCGAGCGACTGAGCAATGGGCCTTTCGACAGTCACCTACTCCAGTTAAGCTTACATAGCGCATCGGCATCTGCATGACACGGGAGAAGTTTTCTGCTCCCAAGAAACTGAAGAGCCAATTTCTCACATCAAAACAAAACAACAGACCCTTAGCTAGCCTGATACCATCAGTTCTCTTCAACTTCACCGCTTCAACAGTACTCTGCAGGTCTGTCTAGGTCTTATCTAAATTTCAATAAAGGCAACAACAACACACACAAAAAACCTAGATTTAGATTCTAGATGCAATCCAGCTATAGGTATTCTAGATCTAGATTTATTCGTATGCCTGCACCTTTCTAGACTTCTAGAGCCAGACTCACACTAAACTCAAAGTCTAGCACACTCTGGATTTTGTGGTATTCCTGGAACAAAATCGAGTTAAAGTTGTGGTCCCTAGCCTGTGGGCGATCAAATGGATGGGTGTGCGGAATTCGATTATTAAAATTGAATAAAATACCTGCCAGCTATACTCCCTGTCTTTTTGTTGTTACTATTCTTCTTTTAAAAGTTTCTTTTTTTTTAATGTATTGGCATAATTTGTTTGATTGAAAGAGCGATTTGATTGTATTCAATTGTGTGCGGGGTAGGGGGACGAGGACAAACACACACAAGCACACAAAATTGATATGTTACACAATTGAAACTCTATCTCCGTCTCTCACACTCGCTTGCTCTGTCTGTCCCTCTCTTTCTTTCTTTCTCTCCCTCTCTCTCTCTCTCTCTCTCTCTCTCTCTCTCTCTCTCTCTCTCTCTCTCTCTCTTTCTCTCATTCCGCAAGTACACTAACTCTGATGTAATTGAATCCTACCCACTCGCCCCTCAAATTCCACCTGCCCACCCATTTGATCACCCACAAGCCAGGGACCACAGTCAAAACTCAAGGGAGTGCCCTATTCCTTCACCTTTCTAGATCCAGACTTACACTAGACTCAAGTCTAATACACTTGAGGACGGCATTAGATTCTATTTAAGCTATCTGTATAGCTAGATCTAGAATCTAGTTTATCTAACGCTATCTAACCAGTACTTAGATTCTACAATTAGGATTAACTATTTACCTATGACCGCAGAATTTTATAAGGACGGCTCCAGAGACTTACAAACACTTGCCGTCCAGGGGACTTGCTCAAGACTGAAAACTAAGGTACTTTCCCACTGCGGTCCCTGTTTACGTGTTGGCTATTTTGGGGATAGAATCTAGAGGGGAGGTATTTGGATTGACATTGACTAGACCTTAGAAGGACTTAGTTGAGGTAAGAAAAAACATTTAGTGCCTCCAGTAACATAATTTCCATCAAATTAGTGGTAAAATCTAGGCCAAAAGCAATTTAAGTAAATTGAAAAGGATTTTTTTATTTTCCTCAACATTAAGTATTTCTTACTCTTAAACTTGAACTTGAAGTTTTCATAGTGATTCAATTGCTTTGCCCTTTATATTATAATATAATATTTTGAATGTGGCCGCCATGTAAACAGAGAAGTGACCGCAGTTTGAAAGGAGTACCGAAAACTAACACTTACAACTTAACATTTACAAATCCTGCAGGAACACCTCAACTTTCGTGGGTAAACACTGTTATACAGACAAACACAATACAAAAGTAACAATTGTCCAATTTCTCAACTGGCTCAATTAACATCACTTACCTTTCTACTTGACCAATGCACCAAAAGACACAAAGTCTAAAAGAAATTCCCAATTATATCAAACCCCCACATTCTTTCCCTCCTGATGAAAAAGGCATGAGGAAACAAAAGAACATGTAGTATACCCCCCTACCAGGAACCAAAATACTCAAGACCTGACTCTCTTGTTTTGAAGTCTTTCCATCTCTTTCTCTTGGTCTTGTCAACACATTAATTACCTGTGCACACACTGTGATATTCCCGACACAACCACCATACCTGGTATCGTGACATTTTTAAGACCTCCCTGAACCACTTATCACATGCTTCCACTTGCTCCCCAAACTCAGCAAAGGCCCATTCCGAGAGCAATCACTATCACAGAGCTATCTCGTAGTTGACCAAATTTATAACTGAATTTTTCAACCAAGTTTTCTCAACCGGGTCTTTTGCTGCAGGAGACCCACATATAAAGTTATTAATCAATCACCACATTTTCTATATCTATTATCTTGCTAGATTCTTGATCCCTAGACCAGCATAATAAAATTTACATGTTGTATTCAGGAGCCGAGAAAGAACGCTGTTATCTATGTTCAATGAGTTGCCACAGCAATCCTGCATCCCAAGGTAGATATGATCTATTCAACAGGGTTTCCACACAGTCCTAGAATTACTGGAAATCCCAGAAATTTATTGATTAGTCCTGTAAAACTTGGACATTTGTTGTTTTGGTCCTGGAATGTTACAATTTGCCAGGAAATGTTGATCACTATTTGTCAAAAGGAAAATAACTCCATGTGCCAGTCATCAAAGAGAAGTTCTTAACTGGCATTTAACTTTAAAAAAAAACACTTAAACTCTTTGCCATTTGGCCGCTTTGCATGCATGTCAGTCAATATGACGCTTCATACCTGTTCTAAATACCCTAGATGGAGCAAGATTGCAATCATGATAGTTTTCTACGGGATTGACTAAAGGTGTATTTTTTCTTTCATCAATAATGTGAAACCTTGTGTAGATAAAGCAAACGGTAGAATCTCTGCGAATACTTTTTTTCTGACTTTGACTTCATAGAAACTTATGAATGTACTTAAAAGTGAAAAAAACTATGAAGAAAATTGTCTATCATAATTATACTACAGTATAAGTATTTATAAAAACTAATATTTAAAATACTCATTATGCATGAGAATTTTTTTTTATGTTTTCAATTTTGACATGTCAAAACCCACCAGGACAAATCATCTGTTTCTTTTTAATTCAAAATTATTAAAGATGTCCCAACTAGAAAATAGTATTTTGCAGATTTTCTTTATTTTCATATATTGGATAAAAAGAAAAATCAGCAGTATAGACAGACATAGAAATCAAAGCTTAGATAGTTGTCTAGAGGAAAATTATATGACCTGGAGAGCTATGCTTAAGAATGAAAAACAGCTGTGGTAATAAGGAGGCACTTTAGCTTGAAGACACTGATATATAAAGATACAAATTGGAAAAGTTTCAAATTTGGACAAAATAGAAATTAAATCATGAGCAGGAGAAGAATTGGGTATTGGTGAATGTCGAGAGTCCTGGAAATTTTTGGGAAAGTCCTGGAAGTTTATTCTTAACTAGGTGTGGAAACCCTGATTCAAGATAAACGACCCTCTAGGACAAACTAGACCTACAATCCTTGAAAAGAGATTCACTTACACTCTCCTATGTTCACGTTGCCAAAGTTTAAAGAAAGGTCATTTATAATGAATACCTATGTAACATATATTTTTTTTTTTTCTCCTAGGGGAAACAAATATGTAACCAGCAATTGACGAGGTATAGATCTAGGCTGCAGAAGTAGTTTGTGGCAAGAGAGAGACACAGAGGACCCAAGATGTCTGATCTCAATCTCTCTGAGCCTTTGCCACAAAATCCTGACCACTCTGAACATTTGACACAGGATCCTGATCTCTCTGAACATTTGCCGCAGGATCCTGATCTCTCTGAACATTTGACACCCCCCCTCTGACATCCTAGTGAAAGAACAGGAGCGTACTCCTTCTTGCCCCTAAAAATTCACAGCACAGTCGCTGGTCCCCGCCGCTCAAAAAAAATAAAATATTGCCTTTTTTAATAAAAATCTTTCCTGTTAGCATCCTTGTGATTATCTAGTACTAAATTATTGCTTGCGATTATCTAGTATTAAATTATTGATCCTCTTACACCTGTACTTATAGACTATAAGAGCACTTCAGAAACTCCAACTAGATCTACAGGATGGAGTATTTAACCGTGGGGTAAATTTGACATGCTATTTATGGGTAATTTTGTCATCACTTTAAAGATAAAAAAAGGGGAGATTTCTGCATCTTGAAGTGTTCTACGTTATTCCACAGTTCTTCTTTCACCAGAAAGTTGTTTTACCTCAAAACCTCTCAAATTTCTTTCTTCAAATATTTTTTGTAGTCTAGATATACCGGTAGATCTAGTTTTGAATTCAGCTTGCTTGTGATAGATCCAGTTTATGATAGTGAAGATGATGAATTCATTCCTTCATAGAGACGTAAGTTGATCTAGTGATAGGTCTACATCTAGCCATTGTTCTTTTGTAGAACCAAATCTAGTGCAAAGGCTTGCAAAAAAATTCATGTCTTCAATAGCAATTTATTCCCCGGCACAGGAAGTTACAGGACCAGTGGCACTGAAGGGGTTAAAATGCTGTAATTTTGTTGCGGTCAATATTATATTCCTGACTTGCTATCTAGATTTTAGTTCAATGTTTGTACCAGTATTCTAGGTTCTTAAGACTAAAAGGAAGATGATTACATTAAATTTGTATATATTTTTTAACCTAGTTTATCTATTACCATATATTAAATTAGTAAAGTCATTGGAATAAAAGTGTCTCATTGATACATGTTTTGTTTGTAAATTAAGTTTTTCTGTGTTTAATAATGAGATCTTATAGTGTTTCTGCTTCTACGTCTTTCTGTCCAAATTTTGCTATACACAGAGATATTTATTGTTTTTGGTCAAATCACATGTATAGGCCATACTGTCAATTAAAACAAAGTCTTCTCCTATGTTCATGTTGCCGAGGTCTAAAGAAAAGTCGTTTACATTGTTTTAAAAATAAAATAATTGAGATACACAGCATTTATGTCCATTTTTTGGGACACACAAAGTGTGATATATAGTGCTTCATACTAAGCAAAATTTGGACAGAAACAAGATTATACTGTGTGCTAAGACTCAACCATTAATTTTCAGCAAGGATTCATTTTAAAAATAAATTAATATTAGTGTCAAGAGTGTAGATCTCCAGAATATTTTTTTAATTTACTACTATTTTTTTCTGCTGGAAAAAAATTTATTAATCAAAAATACCTATGTAACATATATGTATCAGTTTGTTTGTTTTTTTGTTTCTCCTAGGAAAAACAGATATGTAACCAGCAATTGACGAGGTATAGATCTAGGCTGCAGAAGCAGTTTGTGGCAAGAGAGAGACACAGAGGACCCAAGATGTCTGACCTCAATCTCTCTGAGCCTTTGCCACAGGATCCTTACCACTTTGAGCATTTGCCACAGGATCCTGATCTCTCTGAGCCTTTGCCGCAGGATCCTGAACTGTTGGAACCTCTACGTCATGACCCTGAGTCCCGTTGTGAAAGTTCTTGCGAGGTCGTCAGTTCTGGTGATACTGAGATGACCCTCCTGGATCTGCCGTGGGAGCAGGTGCTGTGTTCACATATCCTACCCTACCTGAGCACGAGGGACTTGTTTTTTCTCAGGTCTGCCAGCCGCGGGTGTCAAGCTTTAGTGCAGACACACTTCCACCTGCAGTTCCACATCAACACAAACAGCCTCGGAGACCGGTTCACCCGAGAGGCTTTCTCCACCATGACCAGGGACAGCTGTTGTCTGAGAACTCTCTGTGTCCGCGGCGCCAAGTCCTGGCTGACCAGTGACATTCTCCTCCCTGTGATCGCCTCGAACCCGCGCCTCGAGAAGATTGACCTCACAGGATGCCTGGCCGTATCTGGCGCCGTCATCTATTCTGTCGGCGTCAACTGCAAAAATCTCCGGCACCTCTGCCTGGAGAACTGTGTGGGGCTTCTCTTGGACAACTTTCTGTCTTTCATGCAGGGCACAAATGCCCTGGAGTTCCTAGATCTGTCCGGTTGTTGGAACCTGGATGACGACCTGGTGGTCCAGCTTGTTCCATTTATGCCCAGGTAAAACAATTTATGTTGATAGGAAACAGAGGGTGGGATTGATGTTTGAATCCTTTTCTCCTGATTTAGAATCAACTACTGTACCAAATCAATTTGCTGAATTTTTTATCTATAATATTTTTTATTTGTGTTTTATCATATTTTTTTTCATAAGGCTTAACGTTAATTTTTTAAGTATGTATAGTCCCAAATTTATTTGTCTAATAGTAATAAAGACTAAATAGAACAGCTAATATCAAAAAAATAATGTTCATAATTAGACATAATTAGTTTTGTCCTGGAACCTTTCAAGTTGAAAATATCCTCATTATTAAAGTTTCACATGGCTCGATTCAAACTTTATTGCTCTCTATGCTTCCTCAGATTAAAACATTTGTTGCTGGCCAACTTGTATGGGTTGACTGATCGCTCCATCATTGCTATAGCCCACAACTGCCGTAACCTGATCCATCTCAGCATACGGGGCTGCTGGAGGGTTACAGATGGTGCTATCAAGTGAGTCTCATCTACGGTAGTCACATATCACGTATTACTATAGACAATTACAATATTGTGATGTAGATTAATAGATGATGGTATCAAATGAATTTCATCTATGATTGTCACAGTTCATTTATTACTATAAAGTGAGTTTCATCTTTGTTAGTCGTAGGGTTATTATACGGAATATTGAGATACACAATGATATAGAGTGGTTGATGGTGCTATTAGCTACGTTGGTCACAGGTCACATTCAGACTATGGAGAGTGATCGACAGTGCTCACAAATCAATATCATATAAGTTAGTCTGGGGTAAGATAATTATTTCACAGGCTATAGAAATAGTGATATAGAGTGATCTCTTGTGCTATCAACGAATTTCATCTCTTTATGTCAGTCACAGGTTACATATATATACAGACAATGGGGATACATAGCGATGTTGAGTGTTCAATGGTGATATAAAATGAATCTATAATTGTCACTGGTCACATATTATACATACTCTGGAAATGAATAGTGATGTAGAATGCTCTATGGTGCTACCAAATAAATTTCATATAGGTTAGTCACAGGTCACATATTATACAGACTGTAGAGGGACATGGTGATGTACAGTGATTGACGGTACATTTCATCAACAGTTTCAATTCACAGGTCACATATTATACTGTCAATGGAAATTCATAGTCATGTAGTGTGATCTATGGCGTTATCAAGTGCATTAGTCACATGTTACATGTTATGTAGATTATGGAAATAGATCACAATGTAGATTGGTTTATGGCATTTCAACTGAATTTCATCATCGTTAGTCACAAGTAACATATTAAACAGACTGTGGAGGTACATAGTCATGTATTGTGATCTTTGGTGCTATCAATAATTTCATCTTCGATTTTCACATGTCATATACTTTACATACTAATGTGGAGTGATCTATGATGGTACCAAACGAATTTTATTGATGATATTCACAGGTCACATTTTATAATTGATACATACATATGTAGAGTGATTGATGGTGCCATCAAATCTACATCACATATTACCGAGGGCGGCGCAGTGGCCCTGGGGTAGAACATCGGCTTCCAACGCAAAAGGTCCCAGTTCGAGCCCTGGCGATTTTTCACCATACTGGTTGGGTCGGTGTCAGTATGATGTGACCAGCTGAGACAGGAGTCATGGCATCCCTGCCCTGTCTCGTGTGTGGCAGCACATAAAAATGTTAGACGTCAATCTTGGGGCCCGTCCTCAATATAGCCTATATAGTGCTGATGTTGGACATTAAAACCCACTCAACTCAGCATATTACGGAGACTATGTATATCAAATAAATTTTATCTATCTTGGTCGCAAGTCACATTTTATAGCGACTTTTTATAAATATACTAATATTGAGTAATGGATAGTTCTGATTCAACCACGTGAAAGTCTTTTGATGGATTCTCTTTAGATGCTATATTGTACAATTTTCAAACATTTTCCGAAAGTGCCAATTTCAGCTGTTTACAAATTAAATGTGAGACTTTTTTCAATAAATACAGACCAATTATAATAAAATAAGTATAGTTGGACTAAAAATATGGTGTTGTTTTCATTATGGATGTTTTATTTTCTTTAATGTAGTTTCTTCTCTCCTGGTTTTTTGTTGTAATTAGTGCACACTTACGAAATAAGGGAGGCAAGGAGTGATAATTTTGATTGAGTTTTATACTTTATTGTCTCCCTTCTTGGCTTTAACATCTTCTAAGTGGACAGTATGTAATTGTCAGCCACACTGGATTGACTATTCAGCCTTCTTCAAACAAGAATTAATTATTTACATAAGAATACAGTACATCACATCCTAAATTTGACTTTTTAGTAATTTCATGCTCTTGAACTGTTTTTATTTGGCTTTTAAACTTAAGTGAGGTGCAAAGTTTTATCCATACTCAATCATATTATGTGATGTGCAAGGCATAAAATTAAATATCTTTCTAAACTTATTAGTTCAATAGGTTAAAGATGGATTATATTTTTAAACGATAAAAGGCATTTTATTTGATGTTTTTTTTATTGAAACTTCAGTTTAGTCAACCTGTTGTGATTCTATCAGACATAGATCCATTTGTATTATGACAAACGTGTGTGGTAGTTTTAATGCTCAATTTGACTGAAAGATGTTAATCCGATAAAGAAATCTTGTAATGTATTATAGGAAAATTCCACACTTTGTGCATTTTCTTTACTGATCTTATATAAAAAATTAAAACACATTACTCCACAAATTTTATAAGATGGTTCAAGTAATAAATGTGTGCACAGAAAATTTTTAACACTTAAATTGCCTATTTATTTTTGTCTATCGTCGAACTAAGTATATTTGGGAATAAAATGTAAAGAATATAGTGAAGCATCTTATTTTTTTTTTTGTTGTGTAAATGTCATAGACAGTTTAACCTTTTGGCAAGGTCTATATCCTCTCCTCCTCTACTTGGAAACTAATTGACAACCATTCATATGGAAAATATGTGTCTATAGGGAATAATAGTATTTTAGTATTCAAACATAATAACCTGTAAGTTTAAATGTTCAATTTACTTTTCTTTTTACATAATGTATCCATGTTGTTTAATAGAAGAAAATGTATACATACATCCAAGGCAAATTTTCCTATGGGATGATAAAGGCTTCAATTTTGGTTTTTAATTTTATTTTGGATATTGAGTGTGTGTGTGCAGTGTGTTTGTATGGGTGTGGTTGTGTCTGATGTACAATTAGTATGGGCGAATGAAAGAATCTTGTAAAGCGCTTTGAGGCCCGGCATAAAGCGCTATAAAAATGTACTCATTATTATTATTATTATTATTATTATTATTATTATTATTATGCGGCTGAGGTCGATCGATGCGGACCTTGCGCGACCAGAGCGAGACGAGGCTCTCCTCTGTGATGTTCCGGCACTCCTTCACCTGCAGGCCCTTCAGCTTGGGGCAGTACTGAGACAGGAGTCTGAAGCGTAAAGATAGAAGAAGAAGGAAGAAAATAATAATAATAATTATAATAATAATAATAATAATAGTTATAATAATAATAATAATAGTCCGCATCGATCGACCCCAGCCGCTCTCCTCCGACCGTTTTAAGCTAGAGATGGAGGCCGACAACCCGCTCCGGATTCGGCTTGTTCTCTGACTCAGAGCGAGGGACCGGCTGAACTAGAAGATTTGTAGCGGTTTTTGTCTCGGTACCGGTATCAGTGATGCCAATTTTTTTAGTAAATTTAAGCATTTTCAATAATGAAAAAAAAAAATGTTGGATTTCAGTAAAGTTCTTTCAAGGGGCTATGTATTGTGATTCAATATGCTATGCCGATTTACACAGAAAAATGTGAAAAGTTAATGATCCAGTTGGCATCACTGTTATATCTATTCAAACTAATGACAAATGTGTTTCAAAAGTAGGGGGGGGCAGAAAAGGGGGTAAAGAAAATTGTAATACTTGCTAGATGGCCTGAAAAAATTCTTTAAAAACACTCACTAAAGTATGCTCCTCAAGAACTGAAAAAGATTTAAGAGTAAAACCGCACACACACACACAAAACAAACTTTTCAGTTATTTTTCTCAATGAAAAGTGTAGGAATTGAGAAATTAAAGCAGATTAAATTTTATGTGCAACTGATTCATTGAGAATAAGAAGCTGACTTCAAACCTTGCCAGCACGATATGTCTTACAGTAGTATATTTTGTAAATAGACATATTAGGTTGGGGTTTTTTTTTCACTTAAGAGCTATATTTGTTATGTTGGTTAGGCGGACATGAGCAAGGTTTTGCTGAGCCTCCACGTTATTTGTTTGGTAGTTTTTAATTGCTTGGTCTCTTTCCCTGGTACAGCGCATGGTTTTCTCTAGGTGTACTTTTTGTATTTATGTCTTATGTTGCTTTCCCTAAATCTAGATGACAGTCTTAAATAATTGCCAACTATCAGCTTCACTTGAGTCAAGAGTAAAGTTCTTTTAATGCATTTATCTTATGTCCTCTCCATTTGTTCACTTTTTGCTGTGATAAGATGTACTGCATTGTTAAACATTGACAAATTCATAGCAGTGTCTTAGATGAGGTATTTAAGTCATTGAAACTGTCACTGAATATTTCTTAGCTTTTTGAAAATAAGATTTTAAATAATGCCCTATGGCATAACCATAGATTTACAATTGGTGCTTTTTTAACATCACATTGTTTCACTCCATCCTTTAAATAAATTGTGCATTTAACTTAAACCCTTAAGATTACTTATAATGGAATCATCAGGTTAACATATTTTATATATTTAACCATAGAGAAAATATGTATACTTTTCATCTAATTGTCTTAATTTATGTTGGTATTCATGTATGAGTTACGCATCCTTTTATCCTGATTTTCCATATTAAATGTGATTGATTTATGTTCTCTTCTTTAAAATGCTTTACTTTGTACTTACTTAGTTGGCTGCAGTCGAACATTTATTTGCTATCACTGTTTTCCATCTTTCTCTGTTCTTCACCTCGCTGGCAAGGTTTTCCTGTGGTATGCCTGTATCTGCTACAAGTTGTTCAACATAATTATGTTCTTTGCTGCCACCCCCCCTCGCTTCTTTTTTTCCATGAATTTGTTCCCATTGGATCAGTTTGTGTGCAAGTTCATCCTTGTTCCTATAACAATGGCCACTGAACCTAAGATGCTTATCTTTTTTGTTTTTTTCCATAAAGAGCCTCGTTTGAAATGCTATCCTTCAAAGTTACACTCTAAGCGTGTTTGTGTATGGGCTGTAGAGTTTCATGCTGGATGCTTTGGTTAGAGTCCATGTGTCTGCTTTGTATAAGAGAACAGTTTTTACTGCAGCGCTAAAAAAACTTTATTCTCAGATCCTCTTTCAATCTTCATTTCCAAATTTTGTCTAGTTTGGATAATGCTGCCCATGCCATTCCAATTATAATTTTTATATCTTTTGAGAAAATTTTCACCCATGCGCCTCAATATTGGAAATCCTCAACATGATCATGCACATCTCCGCCTAATTTTTTTCCATTCTTTTAAGTCCTGATTGAAGATAATGTGTACTGTTGTAGAGCTGTTAATGTGCAGTCCTATTTATTAAAATAAAAATCGCATTTATTTTATTGTTAAGCTCTATATAGGTTCATGAAGTCTGTGTTTTTAAGTTTTAAGTTTTCTTTTGAAAGTTTATTTATTGCCTCACAATTTTGAAGTCTAGTTGTCAAAAACGGCACAAGACATTAGAAATTTACTTTATTTTAACTCTATTTCTTCATATAGAATTGGTAACTAAAATTGAAACTTGGAGTATTGGCTTTTTTGAATATTGGCTTTGTAATCTAAACAAAAGCTTAAGTTTTGTAGAGCTTCTCCTAAAATGTTTATAAATACATGTAACACTGAAGCCATTATTTCTATCTTATCATGACTATTTCAGTATTTGTCTTCCACAAAGAAAGTTTTATTGTAATTGTTTCCATGACAACAAGTTTGCCCTTCCCTTCTGTGAGATCAATTCCATTGCATAAGTACTGCTTGTTTTGCCCTGTTTGCAGCCCCAATTTACTCTTTGAGCAGTGCATAAAAAATGTTACAGTATTCTCAGAAAATGTTTAAACCTCAAGTCAATCTCACATAATTTATGTATTGATATGGCAAAGGGATTAAATGTACGTAAGATTTACGTTAAATTTAGGCATTTCCTAAGAATGACAAGTTTCAGTGGTTAACTGGAAAACAAATATTATCAGTAAAGACTTGTCAATGCATAAGTGGATTCTTCCAACACTAAAAACTGCCTACTATCCTGGGAATTTTCTTTGAAATATAGTATGTTTAAAGATGTTTGGCTTACAAGCACATCCCTGCCAGCTTAAAATTTGACTACAAATTGTCTGTTAAGGCTAGGTGTCAAGACAATTTTTATGTAACCGGATCCTTTGTCTCAGAAACTTCTTTCATGCATGTACATTTTTTAAGTAAACAGTCTTACAACTATAAAGGCTTTAAAAGACTGAGCTAGATCAAGAGTTCCTTTATGAAACCCTTCATTTTTAAACAATGGAGGTGACTTTGACAATCCACTTTCCAAAGAGTGGAAATATGCCATAGACACAGCTGTAGATCTGGGCAAAGGGGACATGCAGAGAGAGCGACAGCTCTGGGTTAGAACATTGGGCTTTCGATGCAGGATATCCGTGGTTCGAGCTCCGCTCTGGCGACTTGTCCTCTACTGTTTGAGTTGGTGTCAGTTAAATGGGGCCTGCTAAGACTGAGTCATGATATCTTTGCACTGTCTCAGTGTGGCTGCATGTAAACTTACCAGACGTTAGTCTTGGGGCCTGTCCACAATATATCCGATGAAAAAAGTGAGAGGGGAAAAAAATTAAGTGCATTAGAAGAGCTTGATCTAGCTTGAGACCAACAAGAGTGGCATGTACATGTACTGTAGCTTGATTTAATACTAAAGTCAATTTTTTCAATCAGGTCAGCTGGAAATGAACCATGGCAATATTTTGGGTTCAGCAAAGTAAAGGAAACATGTTGTCAACATGTTGTCAACTACATATCTAAGGGAAACTACTTACAAAAACTTCTTAAGGACAGCCTGACAAGCTTATTGGTTTTTTTTATTCCAAATTTCTATTAGTGACTGTAAAGTAACAAATAAAGGCAATGAAGCCTCTGAATTAGTTATACAAAGCCATAGTTTATCTTAAACAAGGTTTATCTGAAGAGGGTAATACAAAATACCTGAATTTACATATCTAAGGAATCGTTTTATACTCTCCAATAATTTATAATTACAGGGCAGTCCACTATCGTTAGAAAAGAAAAAAAAATGCTTTGTTCCAAACAGTTGTCAATAAAAATAAAAAATGATGACAAAATTGAAATTTGCTTAACTCTGAATTTTGTTGTGGTTTGAAATTTCTTTAACTTTTTTGTTACAATTATGACAAGTTTGAGTGTTTTGTTGATTAGTGATATGCACAGTGTTTCTTAAATGTACTATGACAGTAGTCAATGATGGTAAAACAAATCTTAAGTGTAACTATAAGTCTCATGAAAACTCTGTCTCAGTACATTATTTGGATGTAGTTGAGTTGGTTTTAAGTCCAACTTCAGTACTATATAGGATATATAATGGACGGGCCCCAAGACTGATGTCTGAAATTTTTATGTGCTGCCACACACGAGACAGTGCGGGGATACCATGACTCCTGTCTCAGTTCTTCACATTAAACTGACATCGACCCAACCGGTTTGAGGTAAATCACCAGGACTTGAACTACCAACTTCCTGCATTGGAGGCCCATGTTCTACCCCAAGTCTACCACTCCCCCCCCCACACACACACACACATACATACATTATTTGCATAGACATAGATGCACATGTATGTATATAAACATGTATTTCTAATCTTTATCATGGATGATTTAACAATTTGAGAATGAGTCTTTGTAATTTACACTACAAGTTTCAAATAATTATGTTTAACTGTTTCAATCTTATTTCTTTCTCTTTTTACTTAAATAGACCTTTTTTTTCGTCTTTGTGTTGTTTTTTTTAATTTTCTTTAATTTGGTTCAGTGGCTTTCATTTGATTTTAAGGTTTTGTTTTGCTTTGTTAAGTTTCTTTTTTCTATGTGTTCACTTGTGTATTGCTTTGTCCTTGATTATTGTTTGGGTTGTTGTTTTGCTTTGTTAAGTTTCTTTTTTCTATGTGTTCACTTGTGTATTGCTTTGTCCTTGATTATTGTTTGGGTTGTTGTTTTTTTTTTTTATGTTTTTTGGACGGGGGTGGGGGGGGGAGATAGTTTCAACAATTGTATATTTATATGTAAATATTTTTCAATCAGAAATGTTATTATACATTTAATAATAATATACACACGTGAAATTTTTATCATGAATACAAAAGACTAAACTTTTTATAATCTATTTTTTTAGACTGTGATGATCAATGTGAAACTTTCCATAAAATTTAGAACTTTGGTCGTAATAAAACATTCATGAAAAAATGTATAAGATTCTTCGGACATTGTTTCATTTGTGGCTTCCTTTTTTTTCTTCTGTGCTTCTTTCTTTTATGCTTTTTATATTAATAATAAAACTGTATGTTATAATACAACCACTTTTACTATGATTGCTACTGAGTACTCCTTTTTGTACAACTACTGCTACTACTACTACTACTGCTGCTGCTACTAGTACTTCTACTACTACTACTACTACTACTACTACTACTACTACTACTACTACTACTACTACTACTACTACTACTGCTGCTACTACTACTACTACTACTACTACTACTACTACTACTACTACTACTACTACTATCACCTCCACCACCACTGCTGGATACACAGACCCTGTACAATGTAAAGTAGACATATACAAACGATATTAATAAACGGTAGATGTAAGATACCTGACCCATGTAACACGGTTCTGTATATTGTAATTGTAAAGTGTAACTATGAAAACTGTTTATGGAAACGATGTATACGCGCCCCTGTATAAATATTATAGTGTGACTATGAAAACCGGTTATAAAATATATTGAATATTATGGGAAGCCCGCCTTTTTAATGTACTGGCAAATCTGAGTCACTCAATTTCATAATCGTAATCGACCCTCTGTATCAAGTTCCCTGGTTTATCATAAAGTAATAGGGACATAGTTAATGTAGCTCCGTCAAATTGTTTACCGTCAGTAACAACATGATACAAAGGTTTATTTTTTCTATACATAGTTTCTAACTTCAGGAGTTCCCGAAAGGGTTGGAAAAAAAGCCTTGACTTCCGTGTACTTAGATTTACTATACAGTAATAGATACGTTGGGTTATGTATATAATTAAAAGCTGTACCTCGGGAGTAACTTTGTGACACCTTCACTTCATTTCAGTTATTGCTTAGTCTAGATGACCGTTGGGGCATGAAGGATGGTCAGGCAACTACTTCCCTCCATATTTCTCTGTTTTCATTAAAAGGGCTTCACCCAGTTTTAAATCATCTGCCTATTTTGTTATTTATTTTCTATCTGCCTTCCTTTCTCCCTACTCGTATCGTGCCCTGTAGAATCATCTTTGCAAGTCCTGTTGATCTTGGTATGTACCCATACCATCTTGTGACACCAGTTTTTATTTTATTTGTTTAAAATTATTAACAATACACATTCTTTTTTTGTTTTATTCTGTTGTTGTTGTTTTTTTATTTAATCCCGCATTTTTCCTCTAAGAAAACTTTTGTACATAACTATGTTTCATGCACCAGATATAGCAATTTTTTTTTTAAGAGAGGGAAAAAAATTTAAAAAAGGGGAGACTTTACTGACCGTTAGTCCTTTCAGAAACCCTCCAATTTTAAACAGTGACAACTTTGACAACCCACCCAGTTGAACGGGGCCGGCTGAGACTGAGTCATGATATTCCCGCAATGTCTCAGTGTGGCAGCACGTAGGGGGATCCTATACGGCGACAGGCGGCGTTGACAGAAGACAAAAGATCAAGAAGAAGGCAAGACATGATAGATCCTATGCTTGTTCATTCTATTACTACAAGGCTGGTCCTCTTATGTATGGGGTTCCCTAATTTTTGAGGTTCTAAAGTGGAAAGGGGGGATAGGTTGAGACAGATAAGACAAACCTTCCCTTCTACGCTGGGGGGACGGGTAAGTTTAGGTTTATACATTTAATTTTTTTTTTATGAGTGAGGCAGGAGATTGAAGAAGTAGGTGCAACTGGTATGGCTGCATAGTTAAAACCGGGGGTATTACCCTATTGGTATTCTAATTTAGTATTGTTCCCCCATTCCCTGGGGAAAGTAATAGTAACAATGATAATGGTAGTAATAGTAATAGTAGCAGGAGCAGTGGTGGTAGTGAGGGTAGTGGCAGGATGGGGGCGGTGGTAATGCTAAGAGTGACAGTGGTGACGGTGGGGACAATGGTTAATTTAGTGGAGGCAGAGTTAACAGCAGTCGCAACAATAGAGACAATATTATGGTAGTGATAGGGGTGGTAGTGGGTGTGGTAGCATTAATGACATGGGTGTTAATATAGGGAATGGGGGAACAATACTAAATTAGAATACCAATAGGGTAATACCCCCGGTTTTAACTATGCAGCCATACCAGTTGCACCTACTTCTTCAATCTCCTGCCTCACTCATAAAATAAAAAATTAAATGTATAAACCTAAACTTACCCGTCCCCCCAGCGTAGAAGGGAAGGTTTGTCTTATCTGTCTCAACCTATCCCCCCTTTCCACTTTAGAACCTCAAAAATTAGGGAACCCCATACATAAGAGGACCAGCCTTGTAGTAATAGAATGAACAAGCATAGGATCTATCATGTCTTGCCTTCTTCTTGATCTTTTGTCTTCTGTCAACGCCGCCTGTCGCCGTATAGGATCCCCCAGGGGAACCTAGGAGACGTTAAACCCAGAGAGAGGGAGAGAATTCTCTCCCTCCCTCTATAGAGAATAAGGCAAAATTAATTGCCATCGTGGTTAATACAGATTAAGGTAGCTAGACAAAAGCATTACATGTATTGAAAACGAATTGCATAGGTGTATAAAGTATATAAATATGTATATAGACTACACGATTGATATTAAACTGGTTATACAAGATACAAAAATAGTGAAAGATCTCATCTCACAGAGAAGACTTTGCGTATTTGAGTCTGGATTATTATGGGGGTATCTTCCTTCTTTAAACATTGTTTAAAAAGAAAAAAGCGGTCTGCTTATTTACCTACCGCATTTTTTTCAATAAAGAAAACAATAGCGTGAAAACGCGTCATGCTTAATCCCCGATTGACTAGCTTTGGGGGCTCAGCTTGTTAGAGGTATCACTGAATCAGGCTTAGCTCTCCAAAATAACTGGCTTAGACAGAAAATAATCCTGGTGATGCACGCTTTGTCTATATGTGGCATGGCGTATAATTCGCAATGCATGAACCAAGTATCGGTTAAATTTTAAGTAAAGGTTGGGAGATGCTGTTTGCTATTTGCTTTTGCTTAGCGTTTAGCGTCAGCACTATATAGACCTTATTGTGGACAGGTCCCAAGGGTGAAGTCTAACAATTTTCCCAAGCTGCTACACACGACCTGTTTCAACCGCTCACATTAAACTGACATAGACCCAACCAAGAGGGGACGAAATCGCAGAGAGCGGGGCTCGAACCACGGACGATGTTTTAATCCAGGGCTACTACCCTCCCATCTCCCACCCCACCCCCGTTCTCGCGAGATATCTATGGTTCTGGGTATGGATGTTAAAAACTATGATCGTGTTTACGCAGTGGCCTCACCAAAGGCGACTTGTTTATGAAGAAAACAGCGTGCCATTTTCTTCTCCGGTTAAGTGAGAATCAACTTTAAGTCTCTTTTTATTTAATTCGTTGTTTTTTTATATGTTTTATCTCAGGGTGTAGAAAAAGTGACACGAATTTTCAATTGCGGTAGTAGGGATAGACAGAGGTGTAGGCCTACATTTTGAAATGTGATTATTAAACAAAAAAAAACTATAATGAGAGCTGTTGGAGAGCAGACCCCTGTATACGGAAATTATTGTGAAAATCGGTTATTATAAATGTTTCATATTCAACCCCTGTAAAACGATATTGTAACGTGTAATTATGAATAGGCCTACAGAAAAAGTTTGGAGCCATATGTTACCTTGTGCCTTTGCGGGAATCTTTTACGCAAAAGATGCTCAGTTAGCTATCTATTAAAAGGAGTGTGTGTGCGTTTCGTGAAGTGAAACTTAAAAGTTTCTATCTACAGTTATGGTTAAAAGATAAGGTTCTTTCCGAATTACCAAAACAAAAATTGTTGAGATTGACAACCTAGTAACAAATTAAAAGAAACATTAGGTCTAACTGCCCAGTCCTAAATCTGTTATAATCCAAACTTTGGTTGGATTTTTCTCAAAAGCGCTAAATGTGTACATGGAATCTTTTCAGTGTCACCTCAAATTTTGCGATAAGACTTTGTTATAAATATCTTGCATCTCTAAGTATTACTCTGTCCTATCTATGTTTAGAATTAAAGGTAATAAAATCATTTTACCCTTGGTACGCAAAAATCTTTTCCCCTATTTTAATTCGGTGACTTGGCCTTCTATTTTTGGACGCCTTAAGCCGAAGGCATCTCCAATAACACTCATCCCTCTAATCCATCGTCGTCAGCCAACTTCCCGAACAAAAAAATGAATGTGCGATATCCAAGGCGTCCTTGGCGATATCCATTTAGATCTATTTTTAATCTAGATCTAGCAGACCTACATTGATTATCCTCTACGTCTTTAATAGCCAAACTAATTATGGTTAGATTCTAAACCTTCGCATTTCTTGTGTGACTCTCTTATTAAACGCTATTGTCGTCTCTTCCTACAACCGGTACGCTTTCTTCTTCTCAGTTTTTTTCAACGTTGCTTGTTAGAAGATAATTATTAGAGGAGAAAAAATGCTTCATAATAGCCATAACCTTGCAGATGATTTTAAAGGACGAAAGATGGTGATATGGATTAATTTAAGATTTTGTTCACGAGGCAGACCTGCTACAAAATGATTACTTAACTCTTTTCATCCCCTATTAGCCTATTTTCTTGTGTAAGAGGCCTTTTACACTGTGTATATATTATAAAGCTCTTATTTGAAATGTGTTTCTGTTCAAAGTTATAAGTATCATACATACATTTGAAGGGCAATAAATGGGCTCTCGTGGACAATGCATTTTTGAGGTATGGCGTCATTATGCATTATATATTATACTACGTGGCCTTCTTTGAGTAACTGAAAATAGAATTCCGACACGCATAAACTAGATAACAAGAACTTTACTATGAACAGAAAAAATTCACAGTATCACAATATTTGATAATTTTTAAGTTATTTAATTAGCCAAACCAATGGGTTAACAAAATATATGGTCTTAAAACAGTTTCTACATGTTTATGAGAAGATTTAAAAATATTAGAAGGCTTTTAGAAATTGTGAAATTCAATAAAAGTAATGGGCTCGAGAGTGTCCTAGTGACAATGAAAAGTATTAAAATCGAAAAACAACAGACATGTTTCATTTTAAAATGAAGGAGGAGAGGGAGAGGGAAATATACAATCGCAAAGAGAGAGGGAGAACCAAAGGTCGAGAGAGGCATGCAGAGAGAAAGAGAGAGGGGCAAATGTTATAATATATAGAGAGAAAGAAAGAGAGAGGCACAGATAGAGATAGAGACAGAGGCTGAACTGACCAGGCTTCTCTCACACCCCCTACCCAGGTAGGTCTACCGCCCTCTCTCAAGGTTTACAATATCAGGACGACATTAGCTGATCTGCCACTGCCAGACAATCTGGGAACCGGATGGCGGATAGCTCGCATCAACTCATCAGGTCTTTGTGCGCAAAAGACAGATCCCATTTCTACTTAAATGTCTCACAGGTCTTAAGAAAGGTCCTTTAGGACGAGGGGAATCCAAATAGGGTTACCTAAGACGTAGTCGGTCATATTGTTACTTTGTACTGACAATATCAATAATGCAACATCCCAGGTGAGTGCAAGTAGCTGATAAAATTTAATGCCGATCTCAAAATTTAATATTTAATTATTTTTTAACTAACCTATATTTTCTTCCTCGAAATAAAATGCAAGATTTCAAGGTTACTTAACAACGACCTTTTAATTCTCGATTCAGAGCCAACAAGTACATGCATCAAACAATATAGCAGTATGGCTAGATAACATGTTCTACGTGGTTTATTCTACAATCAAAGTCGTGTCCATTAAATTTTACGCAATGACAGGATTTGATCCGGGCCTTATTTTATAGTCTTTTCCAACAAAAAAGACGAATCCGGTTTCTTTAGATACAATGAATGTCAAATAACTATTGATGTAACGGTGGCAGTAGTGGTGGTGAGTGAGTGAATAAGTTGTTTTTACGGCACATCAGCACGGTAACGACTATTATTTTGCCCATAATTATTATGTCCTATTCGGTTGCACCAGTGTGGTTTTAATTGCGGTTTAGGTTAGGCTTCGGCTCAAGCGAGACTTAACATTCATTTTCTGTTGCCCCAGCTTGGTTTAAAATAAGTCAGACTTAAATCTCTGCGATATCGACCTATACATTTAAACCAGGCAAGGGGGGGGGGGTAGGTTTAACGTCAAATTAACTCTCAAACCGGCTCTTTTTCTCGTCATCACAGATTAGAAAATGGACTCTCATTTGAACTTTGACGAAAATGCCGACGAACCGATGATGCAAGAAATGCATCAAATGTATTTACAACGGCGAGCAAAATGACCTTATACATAGTTCAGGGACGATGGATTTTGAATGCGATATCGTTTTAGATATTTGATCCAGAGGTTTGGCTGACCCTCTGCCACTAGTTTTAAACATCTTTTCTTTCTGTGTGTCGGTGATCTTTTTTTTTTCTTTGGCTTTTATTTGCTCAAAAAACTCCTCAAATTTCATATGTCCCGCTTTGAAACCTAATCATGACTGCTGCAGACCTTTGTTGCATGATCCCATGCTTCCTGTGTTTTGTTGATGATGACGTTCGGTTTCTTTTGTCCTCGATAATTGGATAACGTTTTATAATTTCAATTAGCAGTTCTTTTTCATAAGCATAGAAATTCTTAGATCGATTTTAATCACTATCCGTGGACGAGGATTTCATTTCAGGCATGGCATCCAACCTGGAATTAAAAAGCAAATACACCAAACAGCCATGTCAGGATATCTTTACTAGATTGAGTAGATGTTGACAATACTCAAACCAGGTCACATTAAACACATCGACTCAAAAGGCGCACAGAAAGTTTCATGTAGTTTCAGTGCTAGTGCGTACACACAAAATGAGTCTCCTCTCTCAGCCAGTCACATTAAACTGACACCGACCTTATCAGAAATACTGACGCTCAACCAGAAGAGGACAAGACAGCATGTCATGATTTGAACCCTTTATACAGTACTGCTGGTTACAAACCGTGCGCTCTGCCAACTTATCTAACCTGACTTATATTAAAAAGTGTAGGCGTTTAATCATTATTGTAGTTAAGAGAGGGGAGCACCAATTCCTACAGACGCTGAAGGTCGATTTTGGTTCACTGTGACTATTTTTAGATTTTGGCATTCACAGAGCATGTTATTGTTCCTTAAAACGAAACTCTAACAATAAAATAAATTGAAATGGTGAAGTTTTGTGAAAATGGCCCTGAAAACACCATGACATGCCCCACTTTGACGTCTTTTCCTTCAAATATATTGATTTTGTATGTTTTAGGAGGCTGTTACCTTACTGTACAACTACTCATAACTACTCTTCCTTTATTTTATTTGATAAAATTAGAACACATATTTATTAACAAGAACATGAATAAGAGTTTGGTGTAGCAAAGTCAAGCATAAATAAGAAAATAAGCATAAAGTTCGGTTCTCTTATTTTCAAACGCGTTTTCTCAAACTACTTTTTTTAGCGATTTTCTCACTTTTCTCCTGTATTTTTTTATTCGATTGTCTTGAAAATTCCACACAATAATTTATGGTTTTTATCAATTTCCACAATATTGATATTGATTGTAATTTTGAAAAGAAAAAAAAATTAGTTAGAATGGGAGTTATTGCCTTTTGAAGATATTTTGGCAAGAGCACTAACTTAAACAATAAAAAAAAACGGTTACAATTTTTTTTTTCTCAATCATTTACGTAATCAATAAGAATTGTAGAGAAGTCATTTATCTCATTTTGTCCAAATTTGAAACTTGTTGACTGAAAGCCCAAAAAGTTTTAGCAATCTAAGAGTTAGCATTATATAACAATGTCGCCGTTACCATGGCATAAGTCATAAGAAAATTGAGCAATATGGTGTGAGTGGGATTTACAGACCATTGAGTGTCTAAGAGACGCCCGCTTTCAGAAAAAAAAATAATGAACTCGTAGAGCCCAATCATAGAAGCCTTGTTCTACTCGTCACCTGTAGGATTGCTTTCTTATTTCTACCTTTCTCCCTCCCCGCTCTCTTTCCCTTTATCTCTATGCCTACCTTCCTTTCGTTCTCTCTATATACCTTCCGGCCTCTCTCTCTCCCTCTCTTTCTTTCTCTCTCTCTCTCTCTCTCTCTCTCTATGTATCTCTCTCTCTCTCTCTCTCTCTCTCTCTTCAGTGTTGGCTTTTTGTCACAAAAATGAGCCAGATTGAAAGAGCAATCAAACTTTAAGATATGGCTTCTAGTAGATAGATGAGTATGACATAAACAGGAAGTGATATACATTAGAAAGTACTTAGTTGTCTGAATTGAAAAGTTCTGATGTTTTGTTTATTTGTTTGTGTGTTTGTTTTTGTCTTATTTTTCCATTTTCCGTCAGTTCCAAACAAAACCTAGTTTTCATTCTTTGTGTATAGAGCGAACAAAAAGAAAATTTGGTTAAATAAACCAATGTATGATTATCAGAAGTACACCAACCAATTTAAGTCAAACAAAGTCATTTTGATGTTAGATTTTAACGATCATACATAACTCTGCGAAATTAACTTAGCACTGTTGAGAAAGACTAAAGTCTTTACTATTATTGATACAAACAAGCTAAAAAATTGACCCCTTTAGTAATTGAGACCAACAAGCTAAGAATTGACTCCAGTCTTCATTGACACTTACAAGCTAAAATTATTTTGGACTCTTATGAAGACATCAACAAGCTTAAAATTAGGGTCCTAGCATTATTGATATGAATACATTTCGTCAATTAGCAGTATTTATACCAACAAACAAATCCGTTTAGCAATCGGCAAATTAGATAATGACGTACACGCATTATTTGTTAGTTTGACATTATTTATAATCCACAAATCTGTCCTTGATATAATTGGCCGAATATATTTGTTTATATATCAACCATTGATCTAAAAGGCTAGACGGGCTAATGTCCCTGCAGTACAGTGCACTTTTCGCGATATCTGTCCACTACAGAGGATTCTTATGGTGAGCATATCTGAGCCCCATTGTGTGGTTGCAAGACGTTTGTTTAAGAAGTAAGAGTCGTTTGGTAGCCTGTTTTTTCATGGTAGGTTAGTCTCCTATCTAGTTGAACTACGAGATAAGTTGGATGCTCGCTTTTGTTCGACTGTTGCTTTATACGCTTGGTAGACAAATTGCGCTTATTTTCTTTTGGACTCAGGGTTGCGTAGACTGACTTAATTGGGTTAACTGTCAGCTTCCATTGTTTGCAATAATCATTAAGCTTCTTGGTTCGAGTGTGTCTAGCATTTTGTCGGGTGTACTTGCCACTATGCCATATGACCAGGTTGTCAGCTTAGAGAGCCGTCTGTGGTTTGATGTTCTTAACAATGTCATTAAGAAAAGTCAGGAACAAAGTGCAGCTCAACCAACCATGCATCTTTTAATGCCGTAAAACCGTCGGTTGACTTGCCAAATTGGCCACTTACAAATTAAGGCTAAATTTTTTAATTGTTATTAAAGAAAGACACAATTATATTTTAAAAATTCTAAAAAATGTTTATGATAACACTCTATCTTTGGTTTCCAGACTATAGTTATCACGAACCTTCAAGTCTACAGCTATGGACAACTCCACTGCATTGTCAGAGAATGTTACAATGACAAACATCTTGTCACAAGCGGTGAAGAGCAACACATTTCTCCGGAACCGGATGTTAGGCGGGATCGGGTTTCTGATCAACATGGCGGCGGTGCTGATGCTGTATCAGTCGCGACGCGTGTGGCCGTCTTTGCGGACGGTCCTGGTGAGCCAATCTCTCAGCGATCTGGTCCTCATGACCATCGCGGCTTTTTGGCGGCCGGAACTTTCCTGCTGGCCGGCGATCTACGTGATCGCGTCCGCCAACCTGGTCTCCTTCTTCATGACGGTGGTGCTTGCATTCAGCAACTACCTCGCCGTCTTCTTCCCGACGCGATGCCGCCAGATCCTCACCGCCCGTAGGAGTCTGGTTGTCGTGGCGGCTGGCTGGCTCGGTGGTTACCTCGTCGGTCTGGCGTGTGTAGGCACGCACGTTCCGACCATCAAATCCGACAGAACATGCCTGATGATTCCATCCCTTTCCAGATCCGGCTTGATAGCGCTGAGCTGTGTGTGTTTCCTTTGCTGTTGCTTTATCGTGTTTCTCAACTTACTCGTTCTCATAGCCCTCCGGCGACGGGACCAGACGAGCGTGACTGCAGTCCAGAGAATTACAGTCAGGCCAAGCCATTCCAATACGGAGACAACACCTCTGTGTGGTCCAGTGCTGAGCTGTCCAAGAAGATCTAGCGTTGTGCTTCCTATCTCAAACTGCACCCAGTTCCATTCTAGAATATCAGAGCAGCAATCGTCAGACTTATTATGTTGCGAATCTTCGAACTGTAACATTCGATCATTAAAACCAATAACAACAAGAAACAAAAATACTGACAGTTTTCCTTGCACGTCCCAGATAAATGATGTATCACTGAAGTCTCACATAAATCAATACCGGAGTTTCGATGGAGAGCCTGGTGAGCAGGAAGGAACCTTCTCCCCATCTCGCCCAGAGCTTTCGTGCACAGAGAAAAAAATGTGGTCATCTCAGATGGAAACTTCTGGGAATTCAGGTACGGTCAGAATGGACCATCTTCAAGTACCTTCCAGGGTGGATCTTCTATCTCAAACGAATCAAACTTCTGCACGTAACTCATGGCGCACTCATGAAACTTCTGACCAGAACCAATCAGAGATATTACTCCTTTCAGAGGGCGCGGAAAGTTCAGGAGAAGGCAATATGGACAGTTTCAACGGAGCTGGTCACGTCAATGGTTCATTTGTTGGTGGTACGGTTCAAATCAATGAAATTAGGGATTATACGCATTATACAGATCGTTATCCAGAAGCGCCAATAGACACAATGGAATATTCAAATACCAGGATACTAACCGTTAGTCATAAGGAATGGCACCGACATTACTTCCACCCAATAGAACATACAGGGACTGTAACAATCACCATGGATCAGAAGGCGGTCTTGTACACCAAGACAGTTTCAAACACCACGCTATTCCCAAGCGACACGCCAGTATTACATGTCACGCCAGCCTTAAACGCCACGCAAATATGTCATGTCAAGCCAACCTCAAACCCCATACCAGTATCAAACGCCACGCAAATATCACGTGTCACGCCAGTATCACATGTAAAGCCAGCCTTAAACGCCACGTCAGTCTCACACTCCACACCAGTATCAAATGACACGCCAGTATCACACGTCACGTTAGCTTTAAATACCACGCCAGTCTCAAGCGACACGCCAGTATTACATGTCACGCCAGCCGCTAACGCCACGCTAGCCTCAAACGCTATACCAGTCTCACACCCCACGCCAGTGTCAAACGCCACGCCAGTATCACATGTCACGCCAGCCTCAAAAGTCACGCAAATATCACATGTCACGCCAGTATCACATGTCAAGCCAGCCTCAAACGCCACGCCAGCCTCAAACGCTTCGCCAGTCTCAAACGCTTCGCCAGTCTCACGCCCCACGTCAGCTTCAAACGCCACGCCAGTCTCGCACGCCACGCCAGCTTCAAACGCCACGCCAGTCTCGCACGCCACGCCAGTTTCACACACCACGCCAGTCGCACACGCCACGCCAGTCTCCAATCAGCGGGCAAGATGGCGTCGCCGCACTCAGAAAACGCTGCTCATCCTGTGCAGCTGGTGCTGCTTCCTCACCCTTCCCTACGTCATCTATGGCGGATACGTGGCCATCTGGATAGAAGATCGGATTAACTTTACAAGCAGCGGGTTTGGTATCCTCCTCTCTAGCCTGGCTGTGTTTAACTCGATAACGAACCCGTTTCTGTACGCCTTGCGGTTTGTGGAATGGCGAGCTATTTGGGACAAGTGGCGGAGAAAGATCAGAACAAGCGCAAATTAAATCTCAAGTTGGTACTGAGATGATTGGTAATTGGAGCGGGTTCTCCTAGATTTGTGGAATTATATCTTCTTGTTTGAGACAAGGCCTTTGGGGCAGTTATAGAATCTACAATTTGTCCAATTAGAAGCCGCATGTTCTACTTGTGTATCATCTTGAACTGCTGGCGGTGGTTGTGTGTCTTCAACTTGCAACTTTATAACCACAGAGACTTTCCTCTAATAATATTTTATTAGATGTTTTACGATTCAACTGACGATAACGAATGAAATAATCATGCCCCTTGGTCACGTAGTTTTCTGACCCATCATTGGCTCCGCGTAAGCCTAAAATACGAGCTATTATTGGATGTTGGTACAGGCACTCCCTTCATCATCAACGAGAACGCTTTGCAAATTTATAAACTTCAAAAAGGTCTTTGATAGAGCGTGACACGATGGACTATGGTATTCTTTACACAGCTTTGGCATAGATGAAGATCTCCTCTGTATACAGTTCGGGCAGTAGTGCAGTACTCCTGAATAACAGCACTAGCGAATACTGCAAGTCAACGGTCAGTATCCGCCAAGGTTGGCTTCTCTCACTTATCTGATTTAAACCTCACCTAGAAAACATCATGAGAGGAACATTACATAACTTTAAGTCCTCAAGCACTATTAAAGGACTACAGGTGTGCCACTTATAATTCGCCGATGCCATAAATCTGATGGGAGGAAGAACAGTAGACTCCAAACTACAGAAAAGGGTCGAATAGTGCCACGCATCACTACGGCGTGAAAGTCAGAGGCTATATGAGTAAGTCGTGGTCAACAGTATCGATATAACTAAGGCACATGACCAAGAGCTTGAGGCTGTAACGTCTTTCAAATATTTTGGGTCCATGATTATTAAAGATGGACGTTTTGCCGTGGAAATCAAGACATCTTATTTTCATATCTTACGGCAGGTCGTAAACAAACCATAACGTTGTACTTGCGATCCCATAACTGAGATGGAGAAATTAAATTGCGCATAAGTTCGGAATGCAGTTAATGGGAAAGACAGACAACCGTGGTTATTGGAAGATGGTTTGAAGGGGCTCCTCCACATAGTTTACCCGCCCTAGATTTAAATTTAAATTTAGATTTAGAATAAGATCGGCTGAGTTTACATGTAGGGACATTTATGAAAATCTTTTGTCTTCTTAATTTTTTCGTTATAAATTGTGTTTCCTTTCATTCTGGCCCGACGCGCCACTTAACCGCATTTGCCATGAGAAAACAACAGCCTCCACGATCGTCTACTTAACTATATTAGTACTTGCGAACTTTACACCCTGGATTGCCACATAACTGCCAGTGTTAGTGGGCCTCCATTCATCCTTTCCCTCCTTTCTAATTACTCGAGATACTCGTGATTTGGTATACAGGCTCTGAAAATATCAAGCAATGAAATCAATTATTAGTTTGGCGGATTATCGACCTTCCAGTCAAGTTATGTATCATAGTATATTAAGATAAGAAAAGATATTCCTTTATTAATACCCCCTGATATAGCGTAAAATTATCACGACAAGCAAATGAAAAAAGGAAACAAAATTCTAACTGCAAATCAATATAAAACGATCTATAATCACGGTTCTAATGTGTACATGAAAAGGGTACTTAACTATAACATAAATAGGTTTTTTGAAAATATTACAGAAGTTGTCTACGTCATGTAAGAAATTTATAGAAATAGAGATAACTGACAACAACGCACCAATACTTAAAAAATAGGTATAAGAGTGATATTAAGAATGTATACATCAAAATAAGCATATATTACAAGTCTGAATATTTAACATTTATTATAATGTGCATAGTATTTTCAGAGCACGGGACAACTATCCTGCTAATGATTGTAATTATACTTTTCTGAGTTTTTGCAGTTATTGTTAAAAATATAAAAGACCTTGGCATGAAAGACTATGTATATCATACTGTTCTTATTTTTGGCACTTTAAACCTTTCGCTACGTTGTGCCTGCCTTTCGTCAAAATCATTTCGTAGGGGGTGTGTTGCATCGGACAGTAGGTCTTGCATCTTGTTTGTCGTACGTCTTTGACATAGTTTGACAGTAGGGGCATAATCTAGTTGCGGAGTGCCCACTATTGCATCTGCATTCGTAATGATTTTATTAAGTCCTTCCTTGTCTTTTTGTAATATACTGTATTTCCATCCCAACATGCTAGATCAAACGCCATTACACTTCTCACGCGAAAATAGTAAAACATCTGAAGTAAGGTTTGGTAAAAATTAAAAGAGCGCAACTTTCTCAAACAGTAAAAACGTGGTTTGATTTTTTTTCACCATTGAATCGGTGTTATCTTTCCAAGAAAGTTTGTTATCAAGGACTATGCCAAGATATTTAAATGTGTCCACTCGTTCCACATTTGCCCTTGAAAGAAAAAAAATTACAAAAAGAGTCGTTCCTTCGAAAGTCGAATACCATTTCTATTGTTTTGTTTACGTTTAATGCAAAATGATTCCTATCACACCACTCGACAAAAGAGTCTATTTCCTGTATATAGTTAGAGTCAGTGCGGTATTGTCAGAACATTTGTCAACAATAATTATAACAACAGTGAGCTGGTCTACAGTCAGGTGTGTAGATGGAGATAAGGAAAGGTGACCGAATTTTTCCTTGAGGAGCATCTGTTTTGATTGTGATTAAGTCAGATGTTAATGACGTGTTAAGCCTAACAAATTGTGGCCTCTATGCCATAGAGTATAAAATCCGAAGTATCATTGATGGATTGACAGCTAAGCGTACATAACTGGGACCATATAAGCTCTCAGATTGACAGTCATTCTCATCAATTTCTCACAAAGTAAAAGATGTGTTTGGGTAGGATTGGATGCACTAGAAAAGTCATAAAACATAAGGCAAATACGTGTACCATATTTACCTCGGTGACTGTATTATATCATTTAGCACATTTATTACAGCTTCATCGACATTTCTATTTCTTTTATATGCATACTGGTTCGATTCCAAAACTCATAAACTAATAATAAAGATTGAATGGCACAAGAGGTAAGTATGACAGGACGCATGTCATTCATACTTAAGACGTGGGATTTCTTGGGAACGGGGACAAAACATAAAACGGTCCATATTCTTGTTACAGTGCATTGCTCTAGTGACATAGTTGATGACGTTGCCCCTTTCTCCCCCTTCGTTCCGTCCATCTCTTTAGGAAACCTATGAGACTTAGCATTAATTAGGAGATTGAATTTTAGCAATTATAAAACGCCAGAGAATTATCTCTAGTATTGGTGCTCTGGTTTGGCGAGTAGAGGGCCAAAGGCTTGATCCTATGTTAGTATTTCTAATTGGGTTACAGGGGCGCACCGGAGGAATGTTGTGCCATGTAAAAAAAAAAAAAAAGGATTTCAGCTGAAACATAAAATATCCACAGCTATTTAACAATTAAATAAATTTAATTGTGATCACCTGCATGAAACAAAGTATTGACTTCTCATTTATTCACCCATTCAGAAAAGTAGTAAAAGGCTTTCAAAACGCGAAGACAAGCAAAATAGTGAAATCAACTGTTTCAGCGCGATTAGCCTAGTTCTATGAACTTATAATTCGGAATAAATAGATTAAAAATATCGGCGATATCAATGCAACATTAAGAGAATCATTTATTATGTTGACCAGTACTGTCACGCCCCATTTTTCACACCCAGTCACCCGTACCAGTCTCTGACTAGTCATCTGGCCGTTCGGGTGGACTTATGCTGCGGGGATTAGAGTGCAAGAAGGGAAATTTATTAAAGCTTCGAAAAGTAGGGAAACTATTTGCGTGCGAATGTTTTCATTTGTCAAAGTTGACTCTCCTGTAAAAAAGTTAATCTGCCTATGTGGTTGGTTTGATACTGTACAGTGTTCATCCCTTTCAATCCATGACGGTAACAGAACTGGAGGTTGAGATTCGGGCTATGTTGATTCACTTACAGTGTAAATCTAGATATCTACTGGGCACTTTAATATCCACATGAATCAAATGTAGCGCAATAAGAAATAAAATCACAATTATTTGCAAAGAGAGTTCGGGGAGCAATCACAGTTTTTGCAATCAGCTGTAGATCTAGATTTTTTTTTTAGGGGGATTCAGTATTCCTAGCAGGGCTGCCAATACCAATTTATATTATGGCTATTCCCAGCCTATATTTTGTCAAGCTAATCTCCGTGAAACATGTCCAAGTTTTAATTCCTCATTTCCTGATTTGATTCAGAGTTAAAATCTAGATAAATTTAGAAAAGAGCTCAAGCGCTGCTGTGGTCGGGTTGGTTTAACGTCCAACAGCAGCACAATATCTATAGGCTATATTGTGGACGGACCCCAAGACGGGCGTCTGACAATTTCATGTGCTGCCACACACGAGACAGGGCGGGGATACCATGACTCCTGTCTCAGCCTGTCACATTATGCTGACACCGACCCAACCAGTAGGAAACGCACCAGCCAGGATTCGAACTCGGTACCTTTTGCGTAGGAAGCCGATGTTCTACCCCTGGGCCACCGCGCCCCCCTCAAGGGTAATTAATACAATTTTTTTTTTACCAGCTTACACACACACTCACACAGGCTGGGAATAACTTTCACAGCCTGGCTGTCCAGTGTCCCTTACAAAAGACATAGAACCATAGGGACAAGGATGTCTTTAAAAGAAAGCTGTATATAATATATACATATTAATGTGTTTAACCACTCATAGTGATACTGTTTCTCAAAATAAAATACAAACCATTATTTTCTAAAATTAAGAAAAAAAAACAGGCTGGGAATACAATTAAGTCACATACAGACTGTCCCTCAGGGGTAAAAAAAAAAAAAGAGGCTGGGAATAATACTTTTTAGTATTGACCGTCCAACTGGTAATAATCTCAGCCATTTTTTTATACTTCAGGATTTACTTTTCTACTGATGTATAATATAAAAGACTGGTCTAGACTTTAATTTATAGCCCACCATAGTATTTACAATTGACACCAGTTGCACTTACTAGATCTGGATCTAAAGTAGTAAATAAGACCTCACTGGGGTTTTCCAGTATTTTAACCAAAACGCCTTGTCATCATTAGAAGACCTGAATCTCCCAAATAATTCAAAATGATAGAGGGAGCTCATCCCTTGCTTCAGACGTTTCTTGGCACCCTTTTCACATGGGGGATGACAGCTCTCGGTTCAGGCCTCGTCTTTGTATTCAGTACTGGACAGGTTGGTTTAAAAGTATAGATAGCGAATGGATCGGCACTACCTAACTTTTGTCGAGCCTAGCCTGTGGGCGATCAAATGGGTGGAGGTCGATATTGCGCGAGTGGGTGGGATTCGATTATAAATATAATACAAATGCGTTGAATTTGGTTCAAGTACAGTGGTTTTCGCCTAAGAACCTTCCCTTTTGGAAAAAAAAACAATTTTAAGCGGGTTCAAAGAAAGAAGAAAGTTCTGGTTCTTGAAAATTATTAAAATGTTCCTTACTATTTATAAGCTATTTAAATAACTATGAAAATTAATTTTGGCCTCTAGCCTATTTATCAAAACAAAAGTTTTTACAATGTACATACAAAGAAGCATACAATCAAACAAATCATGCAAAAAAATGTACTTATTATTATTATTATAGAAAAAAATAACAACAAAAAGACTGGCAATACAGCTTGCAGTTATTTTATTCAATTTTAATATTCAAATACTGTCCAAAGACCCATTTGATCGCCTACAGGCTAGGGACTACAAAAGTTAAGAGGTGTCAATTTTGATTATAATTCATCGTTTTAATATTTTACTACCTCTAGATTGTGATTTTAGTGGGAAATCTAGTAAATTATGTATACCTGAACATTCCCAACACTATGATATCCGTTGGTAATTTTTTAAAGGTACCAAATTAAATATAGTGGTCTCTGTCATAGAACCCCTCCCTCAAGAGACAAAAAAAGAGGGTTCTTAAAAGGAGTGAGTTCTAATGGGAGGAGAAGGAAATGAGCCCAGGGGTCTGCAAATAACTGATCAGTCCTTAAAGAATAGTTATCTGATAAAAAATGCTACATTCATAGGTTTCCTGTGTTGCTTGTTTTTGTTTGTTTTGTTGTTTTTTTTACATTCAACTGTGGGCCTTTTTTTCGCTATTTCAGAAGATTAAAATATTTAGAGAAAAGCACAGTCGCCACATCAGTCTTTAAATCGCATTGACTCATAAAGAAAAGCATATGTATTCTTTGTGAAGAGAAACGAATCTCTCTTAGAGTTAAGTCCTACTTTCTGTAAACAAAACAAAAACAAAAAAAGGAATATTAAAGAGAAATACTGACACAGACTCAACCAGTATGAAATATAAAAGGCAGCAGTTAAAGCTGGGATAAAACCCATACCTCTCATCAGAGGCAGCGCACTCTACCATTGGACTACATCCCTCATGAGAGAGAGGAGAGATTTACGAGTAAAGAATTATGTTTCATAGGGCAAGAGGGTTTGAAGACTGAGTTGGTTTGTAAGCGGTTCTAACACGGAGACCACTGTATTTAATTTATATTTTACATAAATTATTGTTTGGAAATGTACCCCCCAGATATAAAATAATTTTTTTTTTTTTTTTTCAGTATTTTTTTTTATAGAAAATTGAAACTTTACCTGAATGCTTCACACAAATTGTAATTTTCAGAGAAAAATAATTCATAAAATAAAACAAACATAATGAGTAGAAAGAATACTTTCCTTTCATTTTTAACATTATTGATTAACTCAAAAAAAGTCTTTAGCAAAAATCTGTTTTCAAAGATACTGCGCTTTACTTTAAAGAATGCTTAGGCATTTGAAAGGTTGAGATATTTTGAGAATATTCTAAATTTTGTTTTTCAGAGGAAAATTCTTGATGGCAGCCTTGGTTTTGCTGCTGGCTAAGTTTTCTCAATACGGTCTTATGCCTGTAAGTCAAGTGAAATTAATTGAAATCGTAACAACAATAATTTTCACAACAATAATATAGCTTCAGAAAAAAAAATATGCGCCGTCCGGGAATCGAACCCGGGTCGCAAGAATGGGAATCTTGCATGATACCATTACACCAACGGCGCTTATACTCGCACTAAACTCAAACAAAAAATTAGTTATTCCTGAACCAAAGTATTATTGTCTTTCTTTCGTTTTTTTTTATACAAGCTTCAAGGAGCAAATTATTTATCCTACTGATGTTTACCCCCTTTCCTAAGTTTAAATGTGTTGGCTTCGGTTCGAAACTATTTCCCTACTTCTTTTTTTTCTTTTCTTTTTATTAAATACATTGACAACAAATTAATGTGAACACAATTTCAAACTTTGGTGCTTTTCTCTTTCCGATTTTGAAAAACTTTGCCTCAGAAAGTGCGCAAGTAAAATTCCACAAACACACGAGTAAGCGCGAGGTGCAGCCATTTTTACAGTACTTAAACAAATTACGAGGACTAGGCGTGGGGCCATAAGTACAAAGTAGACGTGACTTACAAATCTTCTTACATCTAGAAACTGGACGTAAGCTTAAGACAGTGTTGTTCTTGCGGCCGTAGATCCTAGATCGCATGGTGAGCGAAATCTCACTGGAGAACGCGCATTAGAGAAAGCGCAACTTCCGCCGGATGCGAAAATCCCGGACCTCGGCAGGCTATCCTTTACAAGCGCGCAGAGTCTCGAGCGAGGTGTGGGATCAGAGAGCGATCTGTTCTTTCAATCTGGTCATACAGCAGAAATACCTGCCACGCAGCACATTTCGAATTAGATAAAACAGCAATGTACAGTGAAAGTACTTCAGTGTTTTTATCTGCTCTTCAAGAATGTAATCTGTATTAAGATATTTTCAAAACATGCACCAGACAAATGGCAATCCAAACCCCCACGTAAAGATAAGATTTGAGAAAAAGCTGGCCAGGTCCCCCGTCCACTGTTTCAGTGACACACGAGAGGAAGAGACACACCTGTACGCTACCTTCACGCGCCCTCCATAAATCTCCAATCCGCCTCTTTCTCTTGTCGCCGTATAGGATTCCTCAGGAGAACCTAGGAGACGTTGTAGCCAGAGAGCGAGAGAGAGAGAGAGAGAGAGAGAGAGAGAGAGAGAGAGAGAGAGAGAGAGAGAGAGAGAGAGAGAGAGAGATAGAGAGAGAGAGAAAAAGAGAGAGAGAGAGAGAGAGAGAGAGAGAGAGAGAGAGAGAGAGAGAGAGAGAGAGAGAGTATAGAAACCTTTCTTTTGTCTGTGTGTGAAATCTCCCTCCAGCGTCTTTGACTTCTCAGCTGAAGAGCTCTTGCTGACGACGTTCAGCTTGCTTTGTTTGTATCGCTCTCTCTCTCTCTCTCTCTCTCTCTCTCTCTCTCTCTCTCTCTCTCTTTCTCTCTCTCTTTATCTCTCTCCCTCTTGCTCTATCTCTTTCCTCTCTCTTTGTGTTCCCTCTCGTTATGACTCTGTTTTTGTATCTCCACCCGCCTCTCTGTCTTTTTCTTGTGGTATTCTTTGCAAGCCTAAAACAGTACCTCTTTCCCCAGATCCACTGCCGCAATGGTTGTATATGCCAGTCACATTAAAGGGCACCATCTCTCAATTGTTGTATTTGCCAGTCTTGTGAAAGAGCGTCGTATCTCAATTGTTGTATTTGCGAGTCTTGTATCTCACTTTTCAAAGGTTTACCCCTCTGCACTCACGGCCTCCTTAGTCCAAGCTCCTGTCTGCTCACACTCAACAGCAACAGCAGCAACAACAACAATAAAAACAACAACAGCAACAACAACAAGAACAACAACAACAACAACAACAACAACAACAACAATAACAGCAACAACAGCAACAACAACATAAACAACAACAGCAACAACAACAACAACAACAACAACAACAACAACTACTTTGTGTAGTGAATTACCCTTAACGTCTTTGATTAGCTGGGCATGGAAATGAATACTTGTCTTTAATGAGTTGAATTTTGTAGAAGTCACATCGAGTCGTGCTTGCATAGGATATTCATGATTCAATAAGCATGCACCGATACTGAAGTTTTTTTACCTCTCCTATCAAAACTTTTGTTACTCTTTTTCTCTAATTATTATTATTCCTATCAGTCCAGTTATCTCTACTCTCCCTCTCTCTCTTCCTCCCTCCTTTTCACGCACACACACACACACACAGTTTCCCTCCAATTCTCTCTCTCTCTCCCTCTCTCTCTCTCCCTCTCTCTCTCTCTCTCTCACTCTCTCTCTCCCTCCACCTAACCCTTTCATGAATGCCTCGATGGCTTGGTCCAAAATCTGCTTTACCACTTGGTCTTCGTGTGAAATCAATAACCAATCAGGCTCCCCCCCTCTCCTGCCTGTCACCTGGCCAGAGATGACCTGCCCTCTAGCAGGCCCAGTACGGGCCGGGGTCCTGGTACCGTGGTACGGGCCGCCACAGGGCTCAGGCCATGGGGCACTTAACACTTGGCGGCCCCGCTCTCAGCGATGCTGGTCAGGCCATGGGGCACTTAACACTTGGCGGCCCCGCTCTCAGCGATGCTGGTTTGAGGCCACAGAGCACTTAACACTTGGCGGCCCCGCTCTCAGCGATGCTGGTCAGGCCATGGGGCACTTAACACTTGGCGGCCCCGCTCTCAGCGATGCTGGTTTGAGGCCACGGGGCACTTAACACTTGGCGGCCCCGCTCTCAGCGATGCTGGTTGAGGCCACAGAGCACTTAACACTTGGCGGCCCCGCTCTCAGCGATGCTGGTTTGAGGCCACAGAGCACTTAACACTTGGCGGCCCCGCTCTCAGCGATGCTGGTTTGAGGCCACAGAGCACTTAACACTTGGCGGCCCCGCTCTCAGCGATGCTGGTTTGAGGCCATGGGGCACTTAACACTTGGCGGCCCCGCTCTCAGCGATGCTGGTTTGAGGCCACGGAGCACTTAACACTTGGCGGCCCCGCTCTCAGCGATGCTGGTTTGAGGCCATGGGGCACTTAACACTTGGCGGCCCCGCTCTCAGCGATGCTGGTTTGGGCTCGCTTTGTTTTTATGACGGCGCCGTGGGAGAGGCGCAGCATGCCTCACTAGGTAGCGCGTCAGATTGCAGGTGAACTGTTGCCGGGTTGAACTTCACGAATCTTTGTAGTGGTGTGAAGGTCCAAGCACATTTTAACCGATAAGACACCGCTAGGGTAAGGGGCTAGAGCGTGCGTCTTAATCTGGCAGGAATGATTCCCGTGGGTTCAAACCCTGCGCCGGTGATTAGGTGGTTGATTGGTTGCTAGTTTTTTCTTAGCGCCCAGCCTCAGTCTTACAGGGATATGGCGGACGGGTCCCAAGTCTAACGTTTGACAGTGCTGAGGTAGCCAAACTTCTACCACAGTCGGTGGGATGTCAAGTCAATGCTTCATCTTTTCAATTATATCTTGTCTGGCGGGGGCTTAACTTTATTTTATAAAAAAAAACAACAACAACAAACAACAACAAGAACAGCAACAACAACAAGCAAAGAAATAGTGATCGGTTTAAATCATCGACTTACAGGCCATAACAACTCGACCTAGCAGTCCTGTTGATACAGAAGTCGGTGAATTAAAACCTGATTAGTGTGGTAAACACGTCAGTGATTTTTACCAACATCATTATCAACATTACATCGACAACCACACCAACATCATTATCAACATTACATCGACAACCATACCAACATCATTATCAATATGACATCGACAACACAATAAGTAAAGCTAAAATTGTTAAAGGTCGTTTTCAGCAATGGTTAGATGTGGGCTTAAAGTGAAAATTACGGGAAAATGATTGCACTTTGAGGGATTAGAACCCTCGAATCGAAGACGCATCGGCACCGAATCGCCTTGCTTTCCCCTCAAAGAAAGCATTTTGTTTATATCACATACCATCACACGCAACGAAACCATCCTGAATGTCAACGTGTGATGACAAAGATATTTAGTACGACTAAATCGTATGTAATAATGTAGCCAGGAGAACGCGAAGAAAAAATTAGACGTTGCATGTACTTTTCATTTATAATGCTTTTTAATGGCCGATGTTTATTTATATATGTATGCGTGACGTAAGAAACCTGCTCCAGTAAAAACTAAACATGAAGCTGTGACAATACAAAGTACTTTGCCTTTTGATGAATTCAAGTTGAAGTTGTGTGTTAGCAAACTAACGTAGTTCTGTGTTAGCAAACTCACGTAGTTCTGTGTTAGCAAACTGACGTAGTTCTGTGTTAGCAAACTGACGTAGTTCTGTGTTAGCAAACTGACGTAGTTCTGTGTTAGCAAACTGACGTAGTTCTGTGTTAGCAAACTGACGTAGTTCTGTGTTAGCAAACTGACGTAGTTCTGTGTTAGCAAACTGACGTAGTTCTGTGTTAGCAAACTGACGTAGTTCTGTGTTAGCAAACTGACGTAGTTCTGTGTTAGCAAACTGACGTAGTTCTGTGTTAGCAAACTGACGTAGTTCTATCTGTGTTTCTGTTGTGACGACACGCTCAGCTTTTTTATGAGTCACCGCCAACATTTATGATGTGCAATCGTAGAACAAGGCATTTTTATGTATGGTCCAGGAGAGAGATTTTTTACGATGAGAATGGAGCGATAGTAGTAAAATCTGAAAACCTGATTGGTGGGTTATTCCGTTCTCACTTCTATGCAATGGGTATAACTGGCTAGGAATGTGACCCCCCGACCCTCCCTCTCTCTCTCTCTCTCTCTCTCTCTCTCTCTCTCTCTCTCTCTCTCTCTTCCTCTCTCTCTCTCTCTCTCTCTCTCTCTCTCTCTCTCTCTCTCTCTCTCTCTCTCTCTCTCTCTCTCTCTCTCTCTCTCTCTCTCTCTCTCTCTCTCTCTCTCTCTCTCTCTCTCTCTCTCCATTCCTCTCTCTATGTCTCTTTCTCTCCCCTTATTGGTCTTTCTCCCTGTCTCTGCACAAATTCACGTGAAGTTTATCTTTTACTCATTCAGAAGCTGGGGAAACCGAAATAAATTTACATGTAGTCTTGTGATTAAAAGCATTGAGCAAACAAATATAAAAACACAATAACAAATAAACCCATACCAAAACAAACAAAGAAAAACCAATATCGAGAAAAACGAGCAAAACATTAACACACGAATTAAAAATTTAATTAGGTTAGAAGAAAAAGAAAAAGATATGCGCCGTCCGGGAATCGAACCCGGGTCGCAAGAATGGGAATCTTGCATGATACCACTACACCAACGGCGCTCATATGTCAATATTTCACGCGGTTATTTTATAACATAACCTATTGATTAAAAAAAAAGGCTCAATAATTAGAAAGAAAGAGCAGTGTTTTTCCCCTTCCTGTGTTGCTAATATGTGGTTTTCTTTCAACTACGTTCGATTATGCTGAACTAAGAACCAAATAACACACACGATACGGGAATAACGGTGTTTTAGTAGGTGCGCAAATTCTGATTGCATAATAAATTCAACCGCAGTTCTTATTCAGTTTTAATTAATTTTTATAATAAATTCAACCGCAATTCTTATTCAATTTCAATTAATTTTTGTTGTAAGACATTTCTTCGGAACGTTCAGAATTGTAATACTTTAAGTTCATCCGAAGTGTTCTTCTCAAATGAAAAAAACAAAACAAAACAACAGTCAAAATTAGTCAACAACAACAACAACAACAACAACAACAACAACAACAACAACAACAACAACAACAACAACAACAACAACAACAACCCAACGTATTTATCATATGTGACAATCCTCTCTCCCCCCAATCTTTTTTTTCCACACGCGCTGAACCCACCTTCTTATAATAGAGTGTAATTATTCGAATGAACAATTTATTATTATAACGTCATTCTCTTTGCATTCCATTTAATTTTTCCCAGGGCTTTCAATGGTAATGTGTGTCTAAGCACACGCAATGCTCAAAATAAAAGAAGCGTCAAAATAACAACAACGCGAGATAACAAGAAATGCATAGTATTTCTGCGCCGTAAAGTAAAGCATTAAGTCTAAATTTTAGTGGACGCTTAGGTCCAAGCTTAGTCTCTTTAGCTTCTCGGCCTAAATGGAATTTAAAAAAAAAAGTGTTTGCTCTGGTTGGTTTGTTTTCATCAAATCAGTTCTGCAAAGTCCACAGCTCTAAAACTGAGTTTCGAGTTTGACAATTCTCCCCAACATCCTCTCCTGTTTAACGTTGACTTTTTATGTTTTTATTTGTTGCATCCCGCTCATTGTTTTTTGCGTTTTTGTTAAAGAAGAACTTTTTTTTTTGGTAAGAGTTATGAAGATGCTCAAAGTCTTATTATTGTGATCAGAAACAATTCTACATGTCGCTGGTGGAAAACACTTCTCTCTTTATCCAACAGTTTCTAGTGAACCTCTGTAGATTGAATGAGGACGCTTGTAAATAGACAACTGAATTAAAGGCTCCTCCCCTCAAGTTCTTCTTTGACATCAGTCATTGAGTCTGTTCCCCCATTAGCATAGAATCTTAAAGTGATAGCTCATATTTCACGGGTTTGTATCGGTGTGGTATAAAAATTACACTAGGCCTCCTAGGTTTCCCACCGTGTACCTTGCTTTCATAATGAATGTCTTAGTTCTACCGCCACATCACCGTGTACCTTGCTTTCATAATGAATGTCTTTGGAATATAGACTGTTTTCCTGTAAGGTCTACCGCCACACCACAATTTTTATATTTCCTGTCTGTAGAATAGAAAACCCCTTTTCGCATTAACCCTCTCATTACAAAACATGCTTTAAAACTAATTCAGCATAGATGTCTTGGACCCCCCCCCCCTCCGCCGGTGCCAGAGTGGGGACAGACAGGGTTCTGTGGGGATCGATGCCCCGCCCCCCCCCCCCCCACACACACACACACACGCCTCGTGCCATAAACAAACCATGCGTGTAGACAATGAAAGCCGTGCATGTCATCCATACAAATGCAATACATTCAATTTCAATGAAAACGTTACCATTGTCTATAGACACTGACATTTGTACCCAACATCCTTGCGCAAATTTAACATGAATAAAAATGTTGCCGTGCTATGTGGTCCTGGTAACACAGGTGTCAGAGTGGGGACAGACAGGGTTCTGTGGGGATCAGTTGGACAATCTGTGCACCTCCCACAATCATGATTGTGCAAACAGAACTAAAATTAAATCGCTACTTTCGCTTTGTTTTTACCAAGCTTTTCTCGGGGTTTAATTTACGCCACAGATTAGAGTAGTCTGACATTTTACCCCCCCCCCCCCTTTTTTTTTAAACACACACACACACACACACTTACTTATCCTATTCTCCTTTCTTTTAAGAATGAACACGTGACTTGAGCTGTCTCTCCACACACCAGCAACCATTCGATATTTTACGTTGTCATCAAAGAATCTAATAACTGAGTGCCAAATATTTAGGCCATTTCTTCAGATTATTTTTTACGCTTTAAATGAGTGTAAGACTCATAAACCTATTTTTATGGTTAACTTGAATTCCATCGCGTCATGTAAATTTTAGTTTCGACCCTTTATTTCTATATTTTGAATGATGTGACGCAAGTAGTTTGAACACAGGAGAAAAAATCCCCATAGAGTCTAGCCCAAACACATTTCGAACCACGCTGAACATGTATAGGCTCCCCACACGCCGACTGTGTTGGAAATCTAATCTAAGATCAGTGTGTTTTTATGACATGGGAGAAGGGTCTAACGATGGCACCAAGTTATACCGCATTTTGGCGCAATCGTAACCTTTTCCGTCTTTAGACCGTTCAACTAAGGTCCCGATTCGGCTGCAACGGACGTTTTAAATCTCACGTGACTTGCAAAGCATTCCAGTTTCTTTGTGGGAGAGAAACTGTCTTTGAGATTAACGTCTCCTAAGCCCCAAATAGGATCCGACACTGCGACGTGTCTCCAGTTCGTGGATAGTCTGAAATAATCCGTGGCTAGACCGATGATAAACCGCCACAGAATTCAAACCCGGCCCCTGCAAGTTGCATCAGACAAGCCTTATCGGCCCAGTCACACTCGGCTTCCCTTGTGTGCATTCACGGCATTAAAATCGGACAAATGTCGTTAATCGTATACAGCACAGAATACCGCCTGAATAGTTTACAATTCTAAAGAATACAAAAAATCATTTGCAGTAACGGACATTTTCAAAGTGTCGTTTACATTCCGCCCACATTAAGACGCCGGAATAAAAAAAAACCCGAAGGCATATAATGAAGACCACACAGGTTGAGTGGGCGTCTGGGGCTGAATGGCAGATTTATAATTCTGTCTTGATTTTCACGATGATTAGTTCACATGTCTTCTTGAAATTAAAAAGCATAGAATCTCCCTGAAAAAAAAGAAGAAAGAAACAAGTAAAACGCACAATTTCTTGCTAAGCAGACAGATTGCGGAATGATTCATAAACTATTTTACAACGGCTCATGCAAAGATAACCTGAAAAAAAGGAAGAACAAGAGAAAGAAGAAGAAGAAGAAGAAGAAGAAGAAGAAGAAGAAGAAGAAGAAGAAGAAGAAGAAGAAGAAGAAGAAGAAGAAGA
>RQTK01000559.1:86177-113677 GCA_003991915.1 Elysia chlorotica | reverse complement strand
TTTTAACACTTATTCAGGAAGCAGATTGAAAAAAGGCCAAGTTTAAACCAATTCAGCCGAAAATCCTTGAAGGAAAATGAATTTCAATCGCGTGTTTACTGACGCGTTCAAGATGTTTAAATAAAAAAAAGCAGCACAAAAAGGAAGGAAGGAACGAAGATTTCAAATAATCTTTCCATCTCACCCCTGTTCCATAATGGGCCAGATTTATCTCTCGATCGACAGACGGACACTTGAACCCGGAATGACACACGCATGTTCTTACCGTGTGGAAATGAATATACGAAACTAAGGGTACAGGTATACAGTTTTTAAGTCACTCATTTGGAGTATTAACCCTTTGCACGTTGTTGTCGATGACAAAATATTAATTTACAAAAGTGAAGCAAATATGTACACAAGCAAAATGGGAAAAGTATTGTATAATGATGTATACTTATAGAAAAGGCTGCATTTGAAACAATTGGCTTGTTCCTTTTGAGGTATGGACGGCTCTGCGATGCAACATGTACAGAGAGTTGTGTTTTCTATGCTGGCTGTCATACAGTTATGGCAGACCCAAACTATTTTCATTTCAATCAGAAAACAAAACAAATCTACTATTATGACTCATTTCATTGTCTTCAGGTATTACATGGGCCTGTCCACCAACCAGACGGTGTTTATATCGTTAAGCAACGGCCCAAATAACATTCTAGATTTCTACCTGGAGTTGATAAGGTGAAGCAGTACACGTCTGTTATATTAATATTTAGTTAACTCCTTATCGAAGTTCTATAAAATATGGAATTTATTGTTGAAACATCAACTGTTAATAACGGATATTTAAAAAAATGTGATTTACTCATGAAAAAAAAACGGCGATTTTTTTTATCTGCGATGTAAGGAAATCGTAGTAGACGATTCTATGGATGATAGCAATGATGGCAAACTTGGCAGCGGTACAACGCTATACAAAGTGACGTGACAAACTTAGCAGCGGTACAACGCTATACAAAGTGACGTGACAAACTTGTCAGCGGTACAAGGCTACAAAACGTGACATGGCAAACGTAGCAGCGGTACAACGCTACAAAACGCGACGTGACAAATTAAGCAGCGGTACAACGCTACACAAAGTGACGTGACAAACTTGTCAGCGGTACCGTACAACGCTACACAAAGTGACGTGGCAAATTAAGCAGCGGTACAACGCTACAAAACGTGACGTGACAAACTTAGCAGCGGTACTGTACAACGCTACACAAAGTGACGTGGCAAATTAAGCAGCGGTACTGTACAACGCTACACAAAGTGACCTGACAAACTTAGCAGCGGTACAACGCTACACAAAATGGCGTGACAAACTTAGCAGCGGTACAACGCTACACAAAGTGACGTGACAAACTTAGCAGCGGTACAACGCTACACAAAGTGACATGACAAACTTAGCAGCGGTACAACGCTACAAAACGTGACGTGACAAACTTAGCAGCGGTACAACGCTACAAAACTTGACGTGACAAACTTAGCAACGGTACAACGCTACACAAAGTGACATGGCAAACTTAGCAGCGGTACAACGCTACAAAACGTGACATGTCGCTGGGAAGCTTTACCCATGTTAAGTCTCATATCTAGCAACCCAATGCAAAACTCCTGATGGTATGACGTATTGATTTTCCGGCTCAATAAAATTATTACTGCGTCTACGTAAGTAGTATCGGATTGAAAACTATAGTGCCAACTACAAGCATGAGGATGGGAGTGATGGCAAACAGAACAGGGACACACACATTGCTACAAGAAGTGGCATTCTGTCATCTATATGACTTGTTAAGCTCCTCCCGGATGACAGGACGTACTGCTTGGAACGTCTCACCAATTTATTAGGTCTACGTAAATAGTATCGCAGTTACAGTCGTAGTACCAACTACAACAATGACGTCAAAATGAACTGGGATACAAAAAACTGCTACAAAAAGTGGAACGCTGTAGTCATGTTGAGCCTTTTCCAGGGGTCTGGCGTGTTGCTTCCAAGTGTCACACCACGTGACTGGGTCTAGGCAAAGACTTCAAGAGTATTTAAATGTACAAGACAGGCTGTAGCCTCATCGCCCTAATCCAGACACACACACATAGGTATTACTTCTAACGGAGCTGATGACACACGGGGAGAGAAGAGTGCCATAGTGAGTGGTCACTGGTAGAGCGAGGAGACTGTTGTTTTATCTCCAGGACAAACAAACTGTGGCAGACCAGGCGGACTCCCCTCCCGGGTAGCTCAGGTCGCCCAGGTCGTCCAGACAGTAACTGCCTGTAGGTCTGTGTCGATGTCTACATGTAGAAAGCCTCTGGACCTGAACAAACGAATTAGTCCGGATGGCATTCTCTCTCTCTCTCTCTCTCTCTCTCTCTCTCTCTCTTTTTTATTCCATTATTTTATGGATAGGCTGTGTCAGTTTGAAGGTCTCACTCCAGATCTAGTGTAATAAGTACAAAGAGGCGCACATTTAGACGTGCGACTAACCGTGGTGAATCGGGCGTGTTAACCTTCTCTATGTTTGTAATTAGGCTACTAACCCCAGAGTCGAATCGATGTTTATGCGTCAATGGAGAAGTGGCTATAAATAGAACATTTTTTAATAGTTAGAGGTGCGCATGGAATTCACAACAACGACTTAATTTTTCTTTTTTAACCAACAAAAAAATACCAAAGTGTCTCCCACAGCTATTTTTAAATACAAGCCAACACTCGTCGATGCAAACCATGTTATTTGCCCCATCCTATTTATGACATGAACTTAATAACTACCTCATCATTCAGAATACGAAAAACCGGCCCGTTGAAATCCTAAAGAAAGCTGATAATTTATGTGAATGTTTACGCGCTGAGTAACTGAGAAACTCTCCTATTGCCTGAAGCGTTTCGTAGTTTAGACAAACCGTTACTTAAGGCGCGCATACATCTACCAGATCTTGCTCTGATATGTGAAAACATCCTGCCGCAGGCCCTGTATGGTCTGTACCTCCCTCAGATGCGGCGGGCCGTCTCTCCATCCAGATTGTTGTCACGATGGGGAGGACGAGGGTGTATATGAGTCAGTCATGATTCGCCACAACTGAGCTAGTGGGGGACATACCCTCAAGGCAGGTTTCGGACTGTTTTCATGGAAATGTCAATAATCAAAACAAGGACGCAGAATGGTAATGACTCGACTGTAAAATGACCATAGAGGTAATTGTCTTTTGTACAGTGACACCCTCGTCAATGTATGCCTGTCTGCATGTTTGCCTGTCTGCTTGTGTTTCAGTCTTTCTCTGTTTCAGTCGTTCTCTGTTTCAACCCCTAGTGGGGGACATACCCTCAAGGCAGGTTTCGGACTCTGCATGGAAATGTTAATAATCAAAACAAGGACGCAGAACGGTTATGACTCGACTGTAAAATGACCATAGAGGTAATTGTCTTTTGTACAATGACACCCTCGTCAATGTTTGTCTGTCCGTCTGTTTGTCTGTGTCTGTGTTTCAGTCTTTCTGTGTTTCAGTCTTTCTGTGTTTCAGTCTTTCTCTGTTTCAGTCGTACTCTCTTTCAATCTTTCTCTCTCTCTCTCTCTCTCTCTCTCTTTCTATGAATCCTTATCTCCATATGTCTGCACCCCCTATCTCTCTCTCTCCCTCTCTCCCTCTCTCTCTCTCCCTCTCTTTCTCTCTCTCTACCTCTCTGCCTGCGCCAGCCCCTACATGTTGCTGATATTTGAAGCCCGTGCTGCTGTGAATGGATCGCCATTGTTGTCTACACGGACACCAGGGCTGTATGTATTGTTTTTGTTCACATGTCATGTCAACCTCGGGTCCCGCCCCCTTGTTACAATAGTCAAAATACTTTCTAACTAATCTCACGTCTCTGAAGTCTGTGTGGAATTCTGACTCGGGGTCAAAAGGCACCAGAAAATTACTGCTTGAACTGTTTTGTTTTGTCTGACCACTGGATCTAGATGTATAGAACACCTTAGAGACAAGGTGCATACACGCAAACACACGCCTTGTCCCCTACATGCTGAAGCTGTCTACACTCGTGAATTCTTTGTCTTTGGTTCCTTGTAAGAAGTTACACGCGCAGCTGTTTCTGTGGGATGGGGCTAAATTTGTTATTTTAACACAAGAACCATTTCGAGTTTTGGGGGCTAAATGTGTTATTTTAATACAAGAACCATTTCGAGCTTTGAGAAGGCTATTTGATTAAACACAGGGGTTATAAAAAAGGACACAATGACTTCTTTTACTTCCACGTTGGTAAGAACAGAAGTGTTAGGACCGACGACAACCCGCCAAAAAACAAACGACAAGAACAATAAACCAAAAAATTTTGCTCCTCGAACTCGAGGATTTTTTGTAAACCTGTGAGCAAAAACTCCCCCCCCCCACCCATCTATCTTCAGCTTAACCTTACTTTAATGGACCAGTCCTATTAGCCTAGTGACCTTTGCCCTATGCCCCTCCTCGGGTTGTGCAGTTGATCCAGCCCCCAGGCCACAGAACAACAAAGGCCGGTGTTAGAGTGATACTGTGTTAGAGTGATACTGTGATAGAGTGATACTGTGTTACTGTGATAGAGTGATACTGTGTTAGAGTGTTAGAGTTTTAGAGTGTTAGAGTGATACTGTGTTACTGTGTTAGAGTGTTAGAGTTTTAGAGTGTTAGAGAAGACTTAATTACTCCGCTGCATAGCTCACTAAATATCACTCTAATTTTAGATAGCACATCTCGGACAGTTCGCAGGTAGGGTTGGTTTCTGTCAGGGTCAAACAGCCTGTCTGTTTTCCATGTTAAAATAACGATAGAGCTCTTAGTACGTCGGTTCACAGTAAAGGTTGTTTCCCACGTTAAAATAACGATAGAGCTCTTAGTATGTTGGTTCACAGTAAAGGTTAAACGTTTCCCATGTTAAAATAACGATAGAGCTCTTAGTACGTTGGTTTAAGTTGGAGACTGCTTTATCATAGAATAACAATAGTAAACAATACTACTTCTCTTGTCCTTAATTCTCGTTTATTAATGTTTTTTACGGTACTTGTTACCTCCCTGCATAAATAATTAGCCAATCAGAAAGGCGCAAGTTTTGCTGAGAGGGCATCCGATCATTCACCACAACATTTACTGATCAAACTGATCAAACTTATCTCTTCAAAATGTCCCTGCACGTAGTGAAAGACCCCGATTCTCGCCAAGTTTGTGATGAAACTTTGGCTCTGTTCATGCAATGGTGTTGCGAATAAAAACAATATCAAAGGGAAATAACTGCATCTAAAAACAAAACATGTAAAGAGATTACACGGTTATGCCCCTTGAAAAAAAATAACTACGTATCCATGCAACAGCTTTTCAAATGAAAATTGAAAAAAACCAAAAACAAAAAACAAAAAACCCAAAACAAAACACACACACACGCGCACATACAAAAACACACAAACACACACACAAAACTAAAAAAAAATGTCAATGCAGATGATTGGTTGTTGATTGAGTTTGTCTTGTATAGACAATAGCCTACGTTACATTCGTGACGATTCTAACCGAAAAGATTTGAAGAAGAAAAAAAAAACTATCAGAATTTAAATAGAGGAAAAGGACAGTTGGTGAAGTCAATCATTTGTACTTAACTTCAGTTTCTTTTAGTTTGGGGCTACAAAGATAAAATAGCACCTGATTGACGTTACAGTCACTCGAAGAACCAATTCGTGCGGAGTGAGAAAAATAAAATCTGAGCTGTATGTTCTACTGGTAAAGCGATGAAATGAAAGCGAAAATAAGCAAGGAATATCACTCTAGTTTTATTTTTTTTAGCCATTTCTTTCTAATTGTCAAATTTTGCGTCTTTTGTCGTATTTATATTATATCTCCAAAAATGTACACGTGCTACAAGTTTTAGTCCGAACCACGATTCGGTCTCGGACTGTCCAGTGTCCAGTGTTAAATGGACTTGTGGTCACTTCTCGCGAATTCCCAGACTTTCTCGGGCTGGTCCGTAGCAACCGGGATATGTGGCGAGAAAAAAAGTTTATGTTCCTTTTACGTGCAGCGCTTTATGGCGTAACGTTTAATTAGTCTGCGTGGCGGGCAGAGATTATTCCTGCCCGAACCATCTAGACAGGTCGCGACCAGCAATTTCTCTTCGCTTCTTGAGTGACCTGCTCTTCTTTTGAGTAGGGCTAGAATTTGTAGGCAGTTGTCAGCACTGGTTAGAAATTATGCTTAAAAATAACATGACTGAAAATGGTTGTCGATGCATCAGTAGTTGTCAGCAGTGGTTAGAATTATGCTTAAAAATAACATGACTGAAAATGGTTGTCGATGCATCAGTAGTTGTCAGCAGTGGTTAGAAATATGCTTAAAAATAACATGACTGAAAATGGTTGTCGATGCATCAGCACCGAATCGCCACTTAGAGAGAACACGGCCTTCACCAGGCATCACTTCATGGCATCGCCATCTACCACTGAGTTTCTAAACATAATACTCAACTCTTTCTAAAGACAGAAATCTTGTTAGAATTCCGTGTTCTATAATTAGATTCGTTTAATGGAGTTTAAATCACGTCGTCTCTTACTTTGTTTATCTATATAAATACATTGGGTAATAGCTAATGGTATTTTTCGAAAGACAACCGTCGTAGACGTCAGTACTGGAAACAAATCTGACATCCTGATTTGAAGCTTCCATTATACACAATGAGTATGTATGTATCTTTTAACCGGAATGACTTACATTTTTTAAAAATTAAAAGATGAAGTTGGCCGAGGAAATCGTTTAGTCTCCATTCGGTGTAACTATTATTTGTGTGGGGATGCCATTATTGAGTCGTTTACGGTATTTATACATTTTGATGACATATTGCTGCCACAGAAAAGTTAAGCTTCAAAGTGGTGGGCATGCTTATGAATATCCTAATTTCAGAAAAAAAAAGTTCTAGCTGCATGTATTTCAGTTTCGGTTCGTGACTGTGGGGGTCGGATTTAGGAAAAAATGCGAGAATGTAACTGCTCTCTACGACCCAAGGTTCCACTAAGCCCAAGGTTCCACTAAGCCCAAGGTTCCACTAAGCCTAAGGTTCCACTAAGCCCAAGGTTCCACTAAGCCCAAGGTTCCATTAAGCCCAAGGTTCCACTAAGCCCAAGATTCCACTAAGCCCAAGATTCCACTAAGCCCAAGATTCCACTAAGCCCAAGGTTCCACTAAGCCCAAGGTTCCACTAAGCCCAAGGCTCCCCTAAGCCCAAGATTCCACTAAACCCAAGATTCCACTAAGCCCAAGGTTCCACTAAGCCCAAGGTTCCACTAAGCCCAAGATTCCACTAAGCCCAAGCCCAAGATTCCATTAAGCCCAAAGTTCCACTAAGCCCAAGGTTCCACTAAGCCCAAGATTCCACTAAGCCCAAGGTTCCACTAAACCCAAGATTCCACTAAGCCCAAGATTCCACTATGCCCAAGGTTCCACTAAGCCTAAGGTTCCACAAAGCCCAAGATTCCACTAAGCCCAAGGTTCCACTAAGCCCAAGGTTCCACTAAGCGCTAGATTCCACTAAGCCCAAGCCCAAGGTTCCACTAAGCCCAAGGTTCCACTAAGCCCAAGGTTCCACTAAGCCCAAGGTTCCACTAAGCCTAAGGTTCCACTAAGCCTAAGGTTCCACTAAGCCCAAGGTTCCACTAAGCCCAAGGTTCCACTAAGCCCAAGGTTCCACTAAGCCCAAGGTTCCACTAAGCTTCCCCTGTTCCGAACTGTGTGCGAGTTGCATGCTGGGTGGGCAGCGTTAGAGCGGCGGCGCCACAGCTTAGGGGGATCTAAGAAATGTCCCGCGTTCTATCGTCATAACCGGTACTTAGTACACACAGAACGTAGATTAAGGCGCCCACCGATGGTATCTGAATAGATCCATGTGAAAAGTTGGTTGTACTGGAGAGAGAGAAAGACAGAGAGAGATGAAGAGAGATAAACAGAGAAAGAGAGATAGAGAGAGATAGAGAGGAGTAGAGAGATTAAGAGAGAGAAAAAGAGAGATAGAGATACAGACAGATTGAGAGAGATAGCAAGACAGAGAAGTAGAAAGAGAAAGAGAGAGATAGAAAGATTGAGAGAGAAACAGAGATAGAGAGAGATACAGACATTGAGAGAGAGAGAGAAAGAGAGAGATAGAGAGACAGACAGAGAGAGATAGAAAGACAGAGAAGTTGGAAGAGAGAGAAAAGAGATAGAAATAAAGAGAGAGAGAGGAGAGAGGGAGTGAGAAAGAGGAAGGAGAGACATACACAGAGAGAGAGAGGTGGAGACAGAGAGAGAGGGGAATATCTTTTGTTCTCTGTGTTAACCGTACCCTAGGTTCCCCAGAGGGATCCTATACGGCGACAGGAAAAATTCCGTTTTCTAAAAATACTTTCTACTTTCTGTTCATGTGACCCAAGACGTCGCACAAGTCTCGCTGAGGGGGTCTAATAGCGTACCCTTTCTTTAATCGAATATCGTACCCTTTCTTTAATCGAACATCGTACCCTTTCTTTAATCGAATAGCGTACCCTTTCTTTAATCGAATAGCGTACCCTTTCTTTAATCGAACATCGTACCCTTTCTTTAATCGAATATCGTACCCTTTCTTTAATCGAATATCGTACCCTTTCTTTAATCGAATATCGTACCCTTTCTTTAATCGAATATCGTACCCTTTCTTCAATGTCTCCGATGATTTCCCAAGGGAATCATTTACAGCGGTTGTTATGAGGGCCGACATGGGCGACACTTCCTGGGGGTTTTCTCTGAATGTCTGAGTCACACACGGGAACGATAATCTGACAGAGAGCGCCATCTGCCGGCGGATTAGCTCAGAGCTTAGACCCCCCAGCTCCGGCCATTGAGCCGCGATTAGCGCACGCCTGGGAGAGTGGCAGCAATCTTCCCACGCCGGCCTGGGGTAACAAAAATATACATCAACATCAACAGAGAATCAGGGCCTGTGGTTCCTCACCCGTCTTGGAAATACAGCATGTATGCTATTTATTTTGCAGTCTATATATTACAGGCTCTGTAGTCTATATATGACAGGCTCTGTAGTCTATTATATTACAATCTCTGTAGTCTATTATATTACAAGCTCTGTAGTCTATATATTACATGCTCTGTAGTCTATATATGACAGGCTCTGTAGTCTATTATATTACAGACTCTGTAGTCTCTCTGTAGTCTATATATTACAGGCTCTGTAGTCTATATATTACAGGCTCTGTAGTCTATATATTACAGACTCTGTAGTCTATATATTACAGGCTCTGTAGTCTATATATTACAGGCTCTGTAGTCTATATATTACAGGCTCTGTAGTCTATATATTACAGGCTCTGTAGTCTATATATTACAGGCTCTGTAGTCTACATGACAATAATACATGACGTGATCACGCCCCTCGGGCATGTGGTTTCTCTGGTCGCCCATTGGCTCTGTAAGTTCTTGACTGAGCTGTGGTTGGTCGCGGTCTGGATATTCCCAAACATGCCGTCTCCGTCTTCATTACGCCCGATACTGCAAGGCCTGCAATGTATTGCTTTGTCATCAGTTTTTTTCTTTCGCTCTTTCTCTCACTCTGTCTCGCTCTGTCTCCCTCTGTCTCTCGCTCTCTCTCTCCTCTCTCTCTCTCTCTCTCTCTCTCTCTCTCTCTCTCTCTCTGTCTCTCTCTCTCTCTCTCTCTCTCTCTCTCTCAATTTTTCTTTCCATTTTTGTCACTCTCTCTCTCTCTCTCAATTTTTCTTTCCATTAACTCTCGCTCTCTCTCTCTCTCTCTCTCTCTCTCTCTCTCTCTCTCTCTCTCAGACCCACACAAGATGAAAGCCACGCTGGGAAATACTGTTGCGACAAGTCACTGAATCTGCGAACGACCGCCGTAAACCGAGCTATAAAATAAGTACAAAAATAATTGTTATGGCTGTTTTATAGTTCTGTGAACAGCCGTCTTTAATAGCGGGAATTCTATAGATACTTGGACTTAGGGAAGGAGGGAAAAAAAGAGATTTGACGAAAGCTGGGAAAATAATTACCTCCTTGGTATTTAGGACAGATTTGCTTGCTGAAAGAGAATGGGCTAGTATTTGGTACATGTATTTCTAAACGGTAATCACAAACGATAGATTCGCAGATCCGTTCTATTTCTCAGCACTCGGCGTTGTAATCGCGATGTCGTAGTAAGCTTTCTTAAGAAGAGTCGTAAGCTTAGACCAACGTTATGCTTACCACCTTAGAAACCCCATTCATTAAACCTCCATCGGGTTGTGCCAGAGTTTTTCGCCAGTATTTCGCTACTTATGTAACACATAAAGTGAATTGCTAGATCTGCAGAAATGCGACGCCTTTCCCTAGTCTTTTCAAAGACTTTTTAAAGAGAGATTTTTCTCAATACAGTTATCAGTCTGATACTTGTTATCTCTAGTGATCCTAGTATTGATTCTAATCAGTTTTACATTGGTAAATTTATCAGATACTCTGCGCGAAGCACACCGCACTTCTCATACACACTATACAGGACTATAAGATTATTTATACAAAGGCGGTGTAGGGAAAACTATCTTCATACCTCCTCGTGTAAATTGTTTAGCATTCAGACCAAAAAATAGAGCTAATACGACGCTGAAAAGATCCAAGTTTTCTTACGCAGAGCTAAAACAAAGCATGCACATTCAAAACAGGAGTTGACATTACATTAAATTTGTTATCGTTACAGAGAAGACGCCAAGATAGGGCGATAGTGGACCAAAACAAACTTAAACCACTAGCAGCTTTTTTTTAGCCGTTGATCGTGCGACGCCCCCTTGTTGAGCGGGTTTATCAGCCTCTCCCTGTCGGTAGTGTATGATTATATATATATATACAAGGCGCTCTATCAAGACTTGTCCTACAGTATTCTGGCCAAGACGCGCCGTCCACTGATATCGCCACAGACATTAACAGCCTTGCGAGATCCGGGGCTTGTGGACAAAACGGAGACGGCAGTTCTGGGAATCTGCACCGCCGTCCAACCCGAGACCTGTCCGCAAACTCCGGTAACCAATGAGCGGCCCGCAAAGCCCATGTTCGGGGGACGTGGTTCGATCATTTGTAATCACCTCGTACATCGTGAGGCCTCCAGTTAACGGGTTATCGAGAGCTCTTAAGTACCATTTGACCACGTTTTGAATTAGTACTTTGTACTTGAAGTATTGTTGTGGCTCGATTGTGAGATAACAAATTTAGTCGTTACAGGGTGGGATCGTTTGAACTGGGTGTAAGGGCAGGGTGCTTTGAAGGAGAAGACGAAGTGAAAAAGAAATATCATGCGGAGAGAGAGAAAGATAGAGAGACAAAGAGAGAGAGAGGCGGAGAGAGAGGGATGGAGAGAGAAAGAGAGAGAGAGAGGGGGAGAGAGAGAGGGAGGGAGAGAAAAAGAGAGAAAGAAGGATAGAAAGAGGGAGATAGATAGATAGATAGATAGATAGATAGATAGATAGAACGAGAGAGAGAAGGATAGAAAGAGGGAGAGAGATAGATGGATAGATAGATAGATAGATAGATAGGTAGATAGAGAGAGAGAGAGAAGGAGGGAGAGAGAGAGGGAGAGAGAAAGAGAGAGGGAGGGAGAGAGAGGGAGAGAGAAAGAGAGAAAGAAAGATAGAAAGAGGGAGAGAGATAGATAGATAGATAGATAGAGAGAGAGAAGGAGAGAGAGGGGAGAGGAGAGAGAGAGAGAGAGAGAGAGAGAGATCAGGCTAGCTATAATGGTTGATAGGTTTCCGAAGACAATGTAACGCATTCGAGTGATTCAAATATTTTAAGTTAATCTGTGACATTAAAATGGTTATTTTGATAATTTTAATATTACATGTAATAAAGATCGCACATTAGTAGACTTTTAGACTGAAGAGTAGATAATATTTTAAAACTCAATAAAACACATTGAGATCAGCAAAGTTATATGAAAAAAGATAACGTCTCGATGCTTTGTCAAGCTTTGTGGATCTGTCGACTCAATCCGGGCAAACACTAACAAACACTTACAAACGCGAGAAAACCCCCCAAAAAGACACGAAGAGGAGCGAAAAGAAATTGAACTTAAATGGAAATTTTATAGAACAGTTTTGTAAATTAAAGTGTAAAGTTTTAATCAAAAGCACGATATAGATGACTCAAATTAAATTGAACTATACCAAAACTTAATTTATATTCTAACCCAATAAACTTTCTGCATATTATAAAATACCAGTATATCACCAGAAAAATGAAAAAAAAAAGTATGCTTACGAATAGAAGTGCGAAAAAATAAAAAAAAAAGTTCATGAAAAAATAAAACAAAAACAATGAGAAAAAGACACGGAACAAAACTTGAGTGTGTGGCCGCCTGTATCCGGCGACCTGTGTGTACAACTCCAGCCAGGTAAGGGACTTAACTCTATCCAGATAAGGGACTTAACTCCATCCAGGTAAGGGACTTAACTCCATCCAGGTAAGGGACTTAACTCTAGCCAGGGCGGCCCGCGACAGTCACAGTTCTGTTTTGACCTGGCTCAGCGACAGGCCGCTCCATCCAGTGCGCTATATACAGACTTTATTCTAGTTCTAAGTTTAGTACTCTGTGGTAACTCTGCCTGTCTGCCTGTCTGGATCATTTGGATGTCTGCCCCTCAAGGTTCAGAGTGTGAATGAGACCTCCCCCTGGTTCCATACCTGTGCCTCTGGCCGTGACTCGCGAGGGAGAGAGAGGCGCAGGCGACCTGGTTCAACCTGTGGACACGCGAGATCCAGATCTAGACCTGGCCTTGCTAGCGCTCGTGAAAAACAGTCGCGGCCTGGCTTGTAGCAGGACTCGTGAGTGGGCACCCTCTCCCCCCTGCTGGATTATTATTCTTATTGTTTGATCAGTTCTGTGCCTACTTCTAGTTTGTTTATCAGGTAAAGCTAGCTTTTATATCAAGGTGCTTTATGGAAAGTTTTGTTTCTGTTACCAAAGTGTAGGCCTGGATCTTTACAGATCGGTTTCTACACAGTCCACAGCTTCGTGTTAGTTTGCGCAATCGTCGATCGAAGATGAAACGGCGCCGAGACAATGTGCTTTCTTTGGACGTTATTTTGAGTGATTTTTTTAAAGATTGTGTGAGTGCAGTAAACCAGGTAATGATGTCTGTAGAGACAGACTCAGGACAGATCTTTATATCACATCGGAACATTAAATCTCTCTTAGAAGGTATATAGCTATAGTGACAACACTAATAAATGATAAATATTAGGTATTGTTTTAAATGTAACACCTGTGATATAATACTTCGAAGGGGGCGGAAGAGCTTTTTTGGTAAATTGAAGATATAAAAAAAAACAAAAGAAACGTTCCCATTTGATCAAAGTTCGGTTAACATTAGTAGTTCGTAGAAATATCCTAAGAAAGACGAAGAATTCGCATCAAAAATGCTAAATTTATTTAAAGCACTTCAGTTTTTTTTCCATCAAAATAATGCATACGATTAAAATAATGGGAATATTTTTTTTCAAACACAATGCTCCCCATGGGTTTATTTGGTTCAGTGCAATGCGCTGAAATCGTACTAAACAACAACTGAACGCAATGAGCTAGATTTAGCTTCCTCACTTTCTAATATGTATATATATATATGCTTTAACGAACATTCTTACCCTTCCTTGTTGGCCCGCAAAAGTGTCCAGTGAAGCTTCCTACTATAAACTCAGAAGAAACTGATTTAAGATTGTCTCTGTCTCTACCTATGTCTCTCCTTTTCTCTTTCTCTGTATTTCTCTCTGTGTGTCTCTCTCAACCTCTGTCTATGTCTGATGTCTGTCTCCCATTCGATCTTCCTTTCTCTTTCTTTGTCTCTCTCTCTCTCTCTCTCTCTCTCTCTCTCTCTCTCTCTCTCTCTCTCTCTCTCTCTCTCTCTCTCTTACCTCAGCCGTTTGCACCATGGTCCAGGCTGTGAATTGTTCGTAAAACTCAATGTTGTCAGTCGAGCGCGCGAGCCGCTGAGCAATTTGGCGCTGTGAAAAAAAAAAAGTGAACATAAGATTAAGAGAACCTCACCTCTCATGCGAAACAATTCGTCAGCTCGGTCGTGCAATGTTCTATCTCAATTTTAAAATTGTGTTAACCTGCAGCAGTTCAGAAATTGGAGAGGATATTTATACAACTGGGCTGACGTATTCTTGTGTAAAAACGGTCGCGCTTCGTGAAAAGAATAATCATCTACGTATCACATTATTATAACCTGTATTAGCATCATAGTGCATTTTTACCATATACTAAAATACCAAGGACAATACACACGAGGTGTGGCGAGACAGGACGCAGCCATTATTGAAACTTCCGCCAACCTTGGAATAATAATCTATTCGCCGACCATTCACTTTTATACCTCTCCTTTTTTAGTCCAATTCATGTTATTTTTAACCAGTTCTTTCTTCTTTTGAAAATGCGATTATATGACAACGTATTGTATTTCTCACACATGAAGCTGTATGGAATTACGCCTAGAAAGCTTAAAGTTTTAGTCGGTCCCGAAATTTACAACAAACTGTGTCCGAGGTGCTTGACCCTGAACTCACCTTAGAAGCCTCTAGCACTGTCGGCCTCAGCATCTTTTTTGTATCCCTCTGTTAGAAAGACCCATCCCGAATCTGAACAAGGGCAGACATTGGACAATAGATGCACAAAACCAGTGCCCTTCACGTGTTTTACTCCTGGGGAAAAAAGAAGAGTGACCTTAGAGAAATGCGTCACATGCAGCATGGCGAATCCGTTAGTCGAGCTTTGAATGGCCAGGGTCGCGCCTCTCACGCCTACACCAGGCAGTCAGGGTCTGTGTCTGGTTAGACTCGGCATTAAAATAATCTCGGTATCAAACAAGCCAGGCAGAGATTGACAGTTTCCTGTGCCCAAGTTTCCTCTTTCCCATGATTTCCATATGTTCCTCACTCTCTCACTCTCTGTACTCGTCCTATTCTACGTCGAAACGACTGAGGGTAAACTGTGCCCAGAAGAGGCAGGAGTCCTAGCATCCGCGCACTGTCTCTGTGTTGCGGCACGTAAAAGTGTCAGACGTCATTCTTGGTACCAGGTCACAATATAGTCTTTAATTTAGCGCTGACGTTGAGCGCTGAGCAACTAACACACACTGATTTCCGTTTGACGCAACCCTGTCAGACTGCAATGTGCTGTTTGCATAAACACAAAATAATATCCCAGCACCTGTAGGTGTGAACTGAGAGACCAGCCATAACACACACACACACACACACACACACATACACATAAACACAAACTAATATCCCAGCACCTGTAGGTGTGAACTGAGAGACCAGCCATAACACACACACACACACACACACACACATAAACACAAAATAATATCCCAGCACCTGTAGGTGTGATGTGAGAGACCAGCCATAACACACACACACACACACACATAAACACAAAATAATATCCCAGCACCTGTAGGTGTGATGTGAGAGACCAGCCATAACACACACACACACACACACACACACACACACATAAACACAAACTAATATCCCAGCACCTGTAGGTGTGATGTGAGAGACCAGCCATAACACACACACACACACACACACACACACACACACACACACACACACACACATAAACACAAACTAATATCCCAGCACCTGTAGGTGTGATGTGAGAGACCAGCCATAACACACACACACACACGCACACACACACACACACACACACACACGCACGCACGCACGCACATATATGTACATCTCCAGGCCTAATTGAAAACGAGTTCAGATGTGATCGTGACTTATAAATGCATGTTATATATAGCATACATAAAATGTCCTCAACGGTATGTACCAAAAACGAACGAACTATTTAAAGAAACAACCAGTCAGTTCAGTTGTGTAGGCGCTGAACTCTGAAACACTCAAGGTTTAGAGTGATGTAGAAATGAGATTGGAGTTTACACTGGGGTGGTGACGGCACCGTTTTATAACGGCGACATCAGGACTGGACTTGGCAGTTATCGCGCAGCGTTAACAAAGAGCTTATTTAATTTGATGTGAAGAATGAATCCCAGCAAACGGACACCCATCTGTAATTAGAGTGTTTGTACTGCGGTTATTTAACCAGGCAGCATCCTCAACATCGTGGACGTGTATACGCTAAACAACATTCTGGACGTGCATACGCTAAACAACATCCTGGACGTGTATACGCTAAACAACATCCCGGACGTGCATACGTTAAACAACATTCTGGACGTGCATACGCTAAACAACATTCTGGACGTGTATACGCTAAACAACATTCTGGACGTGTATACGCTAAACAACATTCTGGACGTGTATACGCTAAACAACATTCTGGACGTGTATACGCTAAACAACATCCTGGACGTGTATACGCTAAACAACATTCTGGACGTGTATACGCTAAACAACATTCTGGACGTGCATACGCTAAACAACATTCTGGACGTGTATACGCTAAACAACATTCTGGACGTGCATACGCTAAACAACATTCTGGACGTGCATACGCTAAACAACATTCTGGACGTGTATACGCTAAACAACATTCTGGACGTGCATACGCTAAACAACATCCTGGACGTGCATACGCTAAACAACATTCTGGACGTGCATACGCTAAACAACATTCTGGACGTGCATACGCTAAACAACATTCTGGACGTGTATACGCTAAACAAAATTCTGCGCCAATTCAGTGTGAGATGGATGGGAGTTTAAAATCCCAGTACAAATAAATAATTACATTTCTGTAAATATCCACCCCATACAGCCATAACTATGCGTGTCCGACTTGCCAGCAACGTGTTGCATGTCTGCACCCCACGTCCCCGCGTGGAGGAAATCAGTTTTAAATGTCAGCACTGTGAGACAGCGTGAGTGCAGGCCCCCTCCTGGTCTCGGGAAAATTGCTTTTCTTTGTGGACAGATTCTCAGTAATGAACAAATTAACACAGGCCGCAATAATAGTGTATTAATACTGCGGGCTATATATCTGTACCCTGTATCTATATAAATGTATCCAAAAAGGAAACAAAAGCACAACACTTCTGAGTACATCTACTCAGTTGCTAAGGACCTAACAGTAGATTCACGTGCGCAAGAAATAGGAATAATATGATAATAAATAGAAGAATACGCACAACTTAGCAACTGAGGGACACAATAAATCAAACACAACTAGAAATTATAGAGAAAACACATGAAAACGTTTCGCCTTTATTAATGGCTTTGTCAATACTAAAAACAACAGCGGAGAAACAGTCTATTTAAATTAGCGTACGGCTACAGGGTACATGAAGTAACAAGGGGTGAGAAAGAGGGGGGAGGGGGGAGGGGAGAGTTTTAGTGGTCGGATTCGTGATGTAATACTATAGCGTCCTGCGCGGCGGTCCGCAGAGCGAATGTGGGATGTGTGAAGAAAGATGGTGCATGGGGGAGAGGAATACGGGGATGTGAAATCAGGGGGGGGGGGGTTGGGGGGGAGAAGGTGAAAGAGATGTGTGGGATACTATTTAAATTAAGATAATAACATTCTATAGTGATTTAAAAGTTCTAGATCAGGAGTAGCAAGGCTTCATAGCATAATGTTAACAATAAGTTCTTACTCCATCTTTCTTTCTCCCTCTCTCTCTCTCTCTCTCTCTCTCTCTCTCGCTATCTCACTTCATTGCTTTTTGTTTCTGCCTCACAGTATCAGATACAATGTTTAGGTCAAGTCCCATAACACAGGAGACGTGTCGATGTTAACTAGACATAATCACAGGTGTCTTAAAAGGTAAAGGATGCTAACAGTGGCATATAATAAATTGTAGGTGTGATGTGAGAGACCAGCCATAACACACACACACACACACACACACACAACATTTACATATTGTATGTACCTTCATGAGGATCAACCTTCGTGACACGCGCAATATTCATGTAGCTACGGTACTATTTCTACGTAGTCAAAACTTGTACATTATTTCTCGTACGGTACCTTCACATTTAAGTATGTAGCGATTCAGGCAATCGCGGGGTTATAACTGGAAATTGACTACAACAAATTATAAAGTCGATAAAACACAAAAACTCAAAGATTTCGTTCGAACTACATAGCTTATAGAGATTCATTTTGGATGGTATATTTTTTTAATTCTTCAGAATTTTTCTTTTCCAAATTCATGTACCGTAAGAGAAGGGATGTACATACACACACACACACACACGCACATAAAATGTCCTCAACGGTATGTACCAAAAACGAACGAACTAATTAAAGAAACAATCGGTCAGTTCAGTTGTGTAAGGCGCTGAACTCTGAAACACTCAAATGAGATAGGAGTTTACACTGGGGTGGTCACGGCACCGTTTTATAACGGCGACATCAGGACTGGACTTGGCAGTTATCGCGCAGCGTTAACAAAGAGCTTATTTAATTTGATGTGAAGAATGAATCCCAGCAAACGGACACCCATCTGTAATTAGAGTGTTTGTACTTTAGTCATTTAACCAGGCAACATTCTCAACATCCTGGACGTGTATACGCTAAACAACATTCTGGACGTGTATACGCTAAACAACATTCTGGACGTGCATACGCTAAACAACATTCTGGACGTGTATACGCTAAACAACATTCTGGACGTGCATACGCTAAACAACATCCTGGACGTGATACGCTAAACAACATTCGGACGTGATACGCTAAACAACATTCTGGACGTGCATACGCTAAACAACATCCTGGACGTGCATACGCTAAACAACATCCTGGACGTGCATACGCTAAACAACATCTCGGACGTGCATACGCTAAACAACATCTGGACGTGATACGCTAAACAAATCTGCGCCAATTTAGTGTGAGATGGATGGGAGTTTAAAACCCCAATACAAATAAATAATTACATTTCTGTAAATATCCACCCCATACAGCCATAACTATGCGTGTCCGACTTGCCAGCAACGTGTTGCATGTCTGCACCTCACGCCCCCGTATGGAGGAAATCATTTTTAAATGTCAGCACTGTGAGACTGCGTGAGTGCAGGCCCCCTCCTGGTCTCGGGAAAATTGCTTTTCTTTGTGGACAGATTCTCTGTAATGAACAAATTAACACAGGCCGCAATAATAGTGTATGTATATTAATACTTCGGGCTCTATCTCTGTACCCTGTACCTGTAACGCGACAGCGCAGCGGGGAACGGCGGTTCGAACGCTGGGAAAAGATCTCTAAACGTCACATTCGGTCTCAGGCGGAGGTAATTTAGAGCTTCCCGTTTTTGTGTGGGGTGGCCATCGTTTCTGTCAATGACTAATTATTACTTTACAAACTTTGTCGCTATCTCGTTCCAAGTATAGGCTATTCAGTATTTACGTATCCTCGACGACTTTCAATCGAAGGTCTATTTAGTCTCTCAAAGATGGTTCCAACCAGTAAGTAGAACAAGAACTACCAACTTTAAAATCTCACGCCGGTTCATTATCAATAATGAATTTTCCTAGCGCTGTATGGTGCATTAACGTTTGTATACCGCTATTCTACAAAGTTCACAAGCACTTCAATATCTGGGGGTCTTATTTCCAACGTTGCTGTAAACTCTCCTCGCATCTTTAAGATTTAATAACAAGAGGGCCGTAGGATTAAAAAGTACAAGGTTGTCGGAAGCTTACGACGCGTCGTAACACTATGAGAATAAGAAGGCTTACCTGCCAATTCAGGACGTATTGAAATAGAGCGGAGCATTGTGTCGTTGCTCCAGCATCAGCACATAAAGTTACAATCTTCCAGAAAGTTCTGAGAACAGCCAATAAAAAGGACCAACAGTCGTTCCTTATAAAAACCACATGAGAAGATACACTGTATTAAAACAAAAGATGTCTACAGGTTATAATGATGAAAACTAAGTTTTCCATTCACTAAGACCGAGTCCTGGGGCGAGCCGGCGACTTTGGCTGTTTAAGTTGCTTGAAGTAAGAACGACACAGTATGTCAACATGGCGGGGAGACCTGGTAATGTCTGCCTGTTAAGACTGTTTTAATCTGTATCGTCACTTCTCTCTGGTCGGAGCTAAAACTAGGTCTCGTTCCCTCATGTGTTCCCCAGACTGTCTCTATCTATCTCTTTCTCTGTCTGTCTGTCTGTCTGTCTCTCTCTCTCTCTCTCTCTCTCTGTCTGTCTGTCTGTCTGTCTGACTCTCTCTCATTCTCTCTCTCTCTCGCTCTCTGTGTGTCTCTCTCTCTCTGTGGCTCGCTCCCTCCTCTGTCTCTGAGCTTTTATGTCTGTCTGCCTATCCGTCTCTCTCGCACCTTCCTTTTTCTCTGTTTCTCCCCCTCCCCCCTCTCTCTCTGTCTTTCTATATGACTGTCTCTTTCGCTCCCCCTCTCTCCCCCTCCTCTTTCACTGTCTCTCTCCCCGTTTGCTAAATTCCGAGGTGAAATTCAAGTGCAGTGATTTTGACGCGTGTGTTTTGCCTGGTACTTAAAGATGAGAGTTGAATGGACCCGACTCGAGGGCCTCGTGCTGAAATAATGTACCTGTATTCCTCCCCAAGTGTTTGATCTGTCCATCATCTGTGTCAGCAATGAGGGTGCAATGACTGTCCTCTCACACTAAGATTGCCTTGTCTGACAGGGCCCCAGGTGCAAGTGTTGCATCTAACACCGGCTCTGGTTGTCCTACCTCGTTATGGGTGGATCCTAAAAACGATGCTTGTTATACAAACGTACATAGAAACTTTCTGGCTATAGAAGTGAGTAAAATATTGTATGGCAAAGAAAAGTATGAGAGCGAGAGAGAGAGAGAGAGAGAGAGAGAGAGAGAGAGAGAGAGAGAGAGAGACAGACAGACAGACAGACAGACAGACAGATAGAGAGCAAGGGAAATATATGGGGGAAAGAGAAAATGCATGAGAGTAATACGAATGTGATAGATAGAGAGAGACACAGAGAGCGAGAGAGAGAGAATGAGAGAGAGAGAGAGAGAGAGAGAGACAGACAGACAGACAGACAGATAGATAGAGAGCAATGGAAATATATGGGGGAAAGAGAAAGTGCATGAGAGTTATACGAATGTGATAGAGAGAGAGAGAGAAAGAAAGAGAGAGAGAGAGATAGCAGACAGACAGACATGCAAACAAACAGGGAAGAAAAGAAGCGGCGCGTTACAGACAAGAAATAACCAATATTTCAAAGAGAAAATGATGTCAAACAAACTCTAAATAAACACGCAGGGAAACCCAAAAAGCCAGTTGTTTCTCATTAAAGACTTGTACAAAAAGTCGATGTTTTGCTAGTTTGCACAGTGCAGTTTTTCCTTATGTTACTGGCTGTTAGTCCCTCTCAGCCCAGCCTGGCTGTTTGCTCTGTGCAGTCTGTGGTTGGCTCTCTGTGGTTGGCTCTCTGTGGTTGGCTCTGCACTGAGTGGCGGGCCCTGATACGCGAACCTGTGATGTAGATCACTAGATCTACCACGTCACTGGTTAACTTGCTGTCTGGTGGGTGTCATACCGCGTCATCGGTCAAGGTCGGTTCACATTCTAATTCGCAGACATTGCCTCCTTTCATTGACAGTTCTTTATTTACGAAAAAAAAAATGTTTTTGCATAGATCTCGACTCCATCTTAATTACACACTTTCATGTTGTTGCTGTTGTTGTTGATGATGATGATGATGATGATGATGATGATGATGATGATGATGATGATGATGATGATGACGACGCTGTTGCTATCCAACGTCAGCACTCAATGGGCTATGCTGCGGATGGGTCTTTAGACTCAAGTCTTACAGTTTTACGTGCTGCCACACAGAGCCAGTGCGTGATATCACCAAAGACTTTGAAAACTAACCTTTGATACCGTATCACAATGTAAGAAGAAACGATAAGAGACCCGACAGTAGAAGCAGGGACGGGCATCAGAAGTGGGACCACTGGTTGAAAATAGAATTATGTAGTCAATCAACCCCACACACGAGAACTTTCCATTCAAACCCCAAACTCTAGAGCGCCGCTAAGACAATTTCCCCCTCTTGACAGGCGACTATAACCTGTCCCCAACGAAAGCTTAATTGGTGTCCATAAACAGGCCAAGGTGGCCTCTGCTTTATGTCAGACCCTCTGTTCCATAAGCTTCAAAGACCAACGAGTTCAAAGAGATTTTTGTCTTCATTGCTTTCTCTCGTTGCTGTCGCCTCGTCAAGCAGCGGTGATGGGGCTTTGGGGCGGATTCAGGAATATTGGCATGGCATCTCACCTTGTCATAAAATAATGTTCATTGTTTTTGTGCTTTACGAATATAGCATTTGGCAAGACGGAGATTTTATAGCTCAAGTAAACTGTTGTTGGTTCAGGAGTTTCAATTTCGTTGAATTTACTATCAGATTGATTTTGCGATCATTTTCGCTATCTTGAAATAGCACCCTTGTCTCTTCAGTATTTGCATTTGTCCCTTTGTCTTTTTATATATATATACCCCCAGCTCTCACAATTTAGCCGTTACTGTGATGACCAGCTGACTCCATCCCTCCCTCCCTCTCTTTCTCTCCCTCTCTCTCGCTCTCTCTCTCTCTCTCTCTCTCTCTCTCTCTCTCTCTCTCTCTCCCCTCACCCCTCTCTCTCTCTTTCTCTATCTCCCTTTCTTTCTCTCACCGTCGTTGATACTGAAGGCCTGGACTCCATATGCCGCAATTCTCTACTATCCTCTCACTTGTGTTCATTCTGGCCTGTGGTGGGTCCTCTTTAATGCGCTTTCCCCTAACAAAAAAGAAAGCTGTGCTTACACGTTGCTACGGGGACTGCGGCGTGAGGACTGCGGCGTGAGCCAGGTGTATGGAGCTAATCCCACATAGATAATCTCCCCTGTGTCTCCCCCCTTACTGTCGGCAGTCTGGTGTCTACCTCTCCCCGTTCGTTTCTTTCGTTTCTCCATTTCTTGCCTGGAACTTCAAGAGTTAAAGTCCAGCCTGACCTGACGTGTCTATTCTGTGGTTAGATTTGTCCCTCCAGTTTCCCGCAACTTTGCAGTCAGAGAGACTGACACGTGACTCGGCCAAGTGAAGACCTGTCTATTTATCTACCCATTTGGGTTTTCGTCCTCTTTTGTCCGTTTTTTTTAGATTAAATAGTCTATACTTAAAATATATATCTTTATCTACCAACCCGTTTTTTTAAAATGAAATAGTCTACACGTGATATACATGTATATCTTTATCTACCAACCCGTTTTTTTTTTAAAAAAAGATTAAATAGAATATACTTAAATATTATCTTTATCCACCAATCCATTCTTTTAATAACGTAAATGAATACATTGATCCTCGAAGTGTAGATATGTCCACCGATGTAACTTCATTGTCTGGATCCTGAATCCAGCAGAGGGCTCGACTATATATGGTGATATTCTTGCACTGAACCTGGATTATTCTTCCATTCTGGGTTTGGTCTAATCTTTGACCACCTGGAGTCCGGTGCTCTAGGCCGAGTTGACTGGCGGGCAGGTCCGGTCTGTATGGGATTAATGTCAGGACCAGGGACTGGGTTTACATGGAGCTTGCGTGGTCACCTGACAGCTGATTGACAGGTACAGGGCTGGTGTTCCTCGTCTGGACACGAAGACAGACGGCCGGACTGAGAGATGACCGCTAGACCACGCGTCACTGTGCCTGAACTTTCCCTTTTCTGGACATTGTCCGGCCCACCTTACAAAGCTCCGTGTTGTAATGATGATGCTAGGCAGGTCAACACCGTGTGGTCACTGTGGCATGTGTGCAATTCACTCCTAACGATAATGGCATAACGAAACAAAACAAAGTGAACATTCTAAATTGTCAGCGATGTTCAAGTCTATGTTTAGCTTTCTTGTGATGGAGATGTTCAAGTATATGTTTAGCTTTCTTGTGATGGAGATGTTCAAGTCTATGTTTAGCTTTCTTGTGATGGAGATGTTCAAGTCTATATTTAGCTTTCTTGTGATGGAGATGTTCAAGTCTATATTTAGCTTTCTTGTGATGGAGATGTTCAAGTCTATATTTAGCCTTCTTGTGATGGAGATGTTCAAGTCTATGTTTAGCTTTCTTGTGATGGTAAACAAAAAACAAAACAAAACAACAGCAAACAAACAAATAATGAACAAACAAGTAAACAAACAATCCCCTGACAAATATTGCAACGATATGTTAAACTTAGACATCTTTCCTCTTCTACATGCAAAGAGGAAATCCAAGCACCAGCATCTGTCCTGCCTAACATCCGGCTCCTGTCGTGGCGAATTCCCCATCGACTCCTGCGAAAAGAGACACAAAAAAAGCTGAACACACGCGATCGTTAAAGAGAAAATTGACCGAGTTGGGAATCAGCTTATTGTAGATATCTTTAGGCCTAAAGAGAGGAGATGTTGTGTGTGTGTGTGTGAGTGTGTGTGTGTAAAGAGAAAATTGACCGAGTTGGGAATCAGCTTATTGCAGATATCTTTAGGCCTAAAGGGTGTGTGTTTGTGTGAGTGTGTGTGTGTATTTGTTATGGGGTGAAGGGGGCAGGGGAAATCAACGATTTTGTGTTTCACGTTTAGAGTGACGAGCACGCAGGTCTTGTCAGAAAACGCTTCCTCCTCTTGTTCTTAAACGTGCCTATTATCCTATCGCTTCTCAAATATGTACAAACAATGTTCAATTATGACTTATAGCAATATAAAATTTGGAATAGACTCAAAACAGAGCACAGCCTTCCTATAAAGTTGTACGCCACTTTGTGAAATCATGTTCTCTACCTCGGCACTCACTCACTCACTCACTCACTCAGTCCCTTGACTGTGGAGTCGTAGGGGAGACATGGTCGACACATCGTATGACAGCGATCGCCAGGCAGGTCTGTCAACAATCGATCATTTTTCAATGAACTCAGGTTTGAATTTTAAGGAAGGTCACCAACACAACAACACTTAAGTGCATACAAAATAAACATCACGTGACACGTGTGCCTTGTCGTTTTCTCAACAAAGTTCCCTGACAACTCACCGAGCCGATAATGCCACATAAGCTTTCCTAGCCAGTAGGTTCTAGGGAGACCATCAGAGCTTGTATCTGTAGAAACCATACGTTCTTTTATATAGGTAGACCATCAGAACTTAGTAGAAACCATACGTTCTTTTATATAGGTAGACCATCAGAGCTTAGTAGAAACCATACGTTCTTTTATATAGGTAGACCATCAGAGCTTAGTAGAAACCATACGTTCTTTTATATAGGTAGACCATCAGAGCTTAGTAGAAACCATACGTTCTTTTATATAGGTAGACCATCAGAGCGTGTATTAGTAGAAACCATACGTTCTTTTATATAGGTAGACCATCAGAGCTTGTATCAGTAGAAACCATACGTTCTTTTATATAGGTAGACCATCAGAGCTTAGTAGAAACCATACGTTCTTTTATATAGGTAGACCATCAGAGCTTGTATCAGTAGAAACCATACGTTCTTTTATATAGGTAGACCATCAGAGCTTGTATGAGTAGAAACCATGCGTTCTTTTATACTGCTTAGTGCTGCTTGATAACGAATTGTCACCTCAGTTGTGTAATGTCCTACCTTGGTTGTTTTATTTCTTATATCAGTTGTGTAATGTCCTATCTAATTTGTATAGTGTCCTATCTCACTTGTATAATTTCCTACCTTATTGGTATAATGTCCTATACCATTGAAAAACACTCTTAATCTGAAGAAGTTTAAACATGAGAGGACTAGGACAAAGTGTGTCAAGCTCCAACTCAAAGTCCAGGTCATAAGAAAGACGTTCATGACTTGCCATATACTTTTTTTTTATGACAGTTGCAAGTCCTAGGCCCACCCACGGCATGGTGACCTGTGTCTGGGCCTACCTGTCGCGCCTGCTTAAAACATCATGTGGTGACCTTGTGGTTTAAAACTTCATTTCGTGACCTCCTGCCTCATGATTTAAAACCCGTAAATGAATTTGGCCTGCTATAAACCATTATAAATGAATTTGGCCCGCTATAAAACAGAATTGGTCTACATGGTTTAAACTAAAGTCGCAAAGGACTCCGTGAAACGTAAAAAAGGATTTTAAAGGCTGCTAACTTTTATCCCCTTGAAACACAGTTAACTGTCAACAGTGGCTCCCACTTCCGTTAATTACAGAGAAAGGATTATTAATTTGGAGGCTCATAATACTTTTATCTACGGGAGGGGATTTCTACTTTGAGCTATTTTTTTTATCTTCACCAATAATAATCTAGCTGTTGTATTTTAACGATATGGTCGCTCGAATGAAAGTGATTATCACGAAGGTACTCTGAAATAGATTTTTTAAAAAATTTCATGCGACGTAATTTCGCCCTGTTAGGCCAAATACTTTTTATTTTGAAAACAGTAAAAACAAAATAGTAGCAACAACATCAGAAGCATACGCAACAACAAAACAAACTTTTAACGGATTCAAAAACCGTAGTTGGCTGTGGCCATATGAACACTTGTCCCTGCAGCTCTTCTTCTGTTTGTTGAGTGTGTGAAGTGTTAGACCTGCAACATTTTCAGTTGGACTCAAAGGGGACCAATTTTCATCTTTCTTTTTGTCACGTTGTCTGTAAGAGCTGATAACACGTACGTGTGCGTTTGTCACGTTGTCTGTAAGAGCTGATAACACGTACGTGCGCGTTTGTCACGTTGTCTGTAAGAGCTGATAACACGTACGTGTGCGTTTGTCACGTTGTCTGTAAGAGCTGATAACACGTACGTGCGCGTTTGTCACGTTGTCTGTAAGAGCTGATAACACGTACGTGTGCGTTTGTCACGTTGTCTGTAAGAGCTGATAACACGTACGTGCGCGTTTGTCACGTTGTCTGTAAGAGCTGATAACACGTACGTGTGCGTTTGTCACGTTGTCTGTAAGAGCTGAGAACACGTACGTGCGCGTTTGTCACGTTGTCTGCCTTCGTTCTTCATTCTCTTTGGTTATAATTCCACCCACACCAAGAAATAACAACAACAACAACAACAACAACAACAACAACAAGAACAACAACAACAAAAACAACAGAATCAGCAATAATAACAACACTACAAAGGGCAACAAAAACAACAAAACAAAATACTTGTATAACAAAAACAGAAAAAAACAAACAAGTGTGCGACACAACAAACTAAAGAAATCAATGTCAACTAACGACAAAAATCGACCAAACGGATACATATGTAACAGTTTACCGAACGACTAGCATTCTCATTTCTAAAAATAGAATTACTGATATCCCTGGCTGAGCCAGTAGTCAATGACTTAGTTCTGAAGTATTTTAGTCTAGCAAAGAAGGAGAAATCACAAAGCAGTTGTCACACCTCCGTCCTGTCTCGGCCCTGTCTCGGTCCTGTCTCGGTCCTGTCTTGGCCCTGTCTGGGCCCTGTCTCGGTCCTGTCTCGGCCCTGTCTCGGTCCTGTCTCGGACCTGTCTTGGCC
>RQTK01000559.1:74264-85847 GCA_003991915.1 Elysia chlorotica | reverse complement strand
CCCTGTCTCGGCCCTGTCTCGGCCCTGTCTCGGCCCTGTCTCGGTCCTGTCTCGGTCCTGTCTCGGCCCTGTCTCGGTCCTGTCTCGGTCCTGTCTCGGCCCTGTCTCGGTCCTGTCTCGGCCCTGTCTCGGCCCGATCTTGGTCCTGTCTCGGCCCTGTGTCGGTCCTGTCTCAACCCTGTCTCGGTCCTGTCTCGGCCCTGTACACCTGTCAAGGCGTTGGTCTCACCGACTACCTTCACGCCAGCCTTTGAACCTGTCCGTGTGCGCGCCGGGCAGTGTCACAAACAATGTAGCTGGCAAGTCGCGTCACTCATTATGTCACGAGGTGGACGCATTATGAGTTATGGTTCCTAGTAAAATGGTATAGTACTATAGTACATGGCTGTATTGTTCTGTCTTCTGTGTGTCTATATTATACTGGGGATTAATTTGGGTCATCGTCACTTCATTTCTCGCTTTTATTTATATTATGGTGGGAATATAAAGAATTCAGAGATTAAATCATCAAACTCCTTTTTTTATATTCAAGAATACATTCTTGCTAGAGTATCTGCTGCAATAGTTTTAAATAGAAGAGGAAGAGGAAAATTAGAAAAAAAAAAAAAAGAAGAAAATGAAGAGAAACGAAGAAGAAGCGGAAGAGGAAGAAGAAGAAGAAGAAGAAGAAGAAGAAGAAGAAGAAGAAGAAGAAGAAGAAGAAGAAGAAGAAGAAGAAGAAGAAGAAGAAGAAGAAGAAGAAGAAGAAGAAGAAGAAGAAGATTGAGGAGAAACAGAGGACTACGACGACCACCATGAGGAAAGGAGGAAAAGAAGGAAAGAGGGGGGGGGGGGGGTGCGACGGCATCAATGAAACGTTGAGTGCTAGACAGACAGCACAGAAGGAATTTTTTTTTAAAATAACGACGCATAATTTTGATAGATGGGAAAAAAAGCGACGAAGGCGACCTCTTCTCAGTCAACTTTAATCCCCTTCAGATCCAAAGATTATCGGGGAAACCAGTAATTTCATCCCAGGCTTCCTTCACAACAAAGTCTGATCGACTCCACACTGTATTTTGCTGATAGTATTTACCAGTCATCACTCAAGCGTCAGTATTGGCTGGATCTAAAAATAGAATCTAGGACCATAGTGCCCAGTGTCCTGAAAGTAAACCCCGAGATTAGAACTAGACAGAAAACCCCGAGACTAGAACTAGACAGAAAACCCCGAGACTAGAACTAGACAGAAAACCCCGAGATTAGAACTAGACAGAAAACCCCGAGACTAGAACTAGACAGAAAACCCCGAGACTAGAACTAGACAGAAAACCCCGAGACTAGAACTAGACAGAAAACCCCGAGACTAGAACTAGACAGAAAACCCCGAGACTAGAACTAGACAGAAAACCCCGAGACTAGAACTAGACAGAAAACCCCGAGACTAGCACTAGACAGAAAACCCCGAGACTAGAACTAGACAGAAAACCCCGAGACTAGAACTAGACAGAAAACCCCGAGACTAGAACTAGACAGAAAACCCCGAGACTAGAACTAGACAGAAAACCCCGAGACTAGAACTAGACAGAAAACCCCGAGACTAGAACTAGACAGAAAACCCCGAGACTAGAACTAGACAGAAAACCCCGAGACTAGAACTAGACAGAAAACCCCGAGACTAGAACTAGACAGAAAACCCCGAGACTAGAACTAGACAGAAAACCCCGAGACTAGAACTAGACAGAAAACCCCGAGACTAGAACTAGACAGAAAACCCCGAGACTAGAACTAGACAGAAAACCCCGAGACTAGAACTAGACAGAAAACCCCGAGACTAGAACTAGACAGAAAACCCCGAGACTAGAACTAGACAGAAAACCCCGAGACTAGAACTAGACAGAAAACCCCGAGACTAGAACTAGACAGAAAACCCCGAGACTAGAACTAGACAGAAAACCCCGAGACTAGAACTAGACAGAAAACCCCGAGACTAGAACTAGACAGAAAACCCCGAGACTAGAACTAGACAGAAAACCCCGAGACTAGAACTAGACAGAAAACCCCGAGACTAGAACTAGACAGAAAACCCCGAGACTAGAACTAGACAGAAAACCCCGAGACTAGAACTAGACAGAAAACCCCGAGACTAGAACTAGACAGAAAACCCCGAGACTAGAACTAGACAGAAAACCCCGAGACTAGAACTAGACAGAAAACCCCGAGACTAGAACTAGACAGAAAACCCCGAGATTAGAACTAGACAGAAAACCCCGAGATTAGAACTAGACAGAAAACCCCGAGATTAGAACTAGACAGAAAACCCCGAGATTAGAACTAGACAGAAAACCCCGAGATTAGAACTAGACAGAAAACCCCGAGATTAGAACTAGACAGAAAACCCCGAGACTAGAACTAGACAGACAGTAATGGTGGGATGTAGCAGTATCGCCAACAGTAATGGTGGGATGTAGCAGTATCGCCAGCAGTAATGGTGGGATGTAGCAGTATCGCCAACAGTAATGGTGGGATGTAGCAGTATCGCCAACAGTAATGGTGGGATGTAGCAGTATCGCCAGCAGTAATGGTGGGATGTAGCAGTATCGCCAGCAGTAATGGTGGGATGTAGCAGTATCGCCAGCAGTAATGGTGGGATGTAGCAGTATCGCCAGCAGTAATGGTGGGATGTAGCAGTAAAAGTGGGATGTAGCAGTATTGCCAGCCCAACCTGTCAGCGCAATGTACAGGTTAGCCAAAACAAGAAAATGCTTACGAACTGGAGAATGCGAAGTGTGATTGGAGGGATAATCGTAAAAATGATTGTGCTTACAAGGAGGCTTACAACGTTTTATTTATTAAAATTAATAAGAACTCAAAGCGCAGTAACTGAATTGCTTGTTTGGATCTACTACAAAAAATATAACAATATCTTCTCTACCGACATCCCCTCCCCAATACTCCTTTTTTAGCGTTCGGTTGTCGTCCGTGCACAAGTCGAAGTACTACCAGTGGAAGAAGAGCCTTGCTTGTTGGTGACTTTGTTTGCCACTGTCTCCCTCCGTCACGGCCGCGAGCTCTGTTTAAAGTGCGAGTGTCCTTTTGTTCCCAAAAGACCTTGTGTGTTTTCCTTTTGTCACAGGCCATGAGCGATCGTGATTTCCACATCCCCTTCGTTGTCTCCGGACCTCTCGGAACTCGCTTGTCACGGCCGGCAAATTTATCACCTGCAAATTCCTGAGAGTGATTTCCCTTTTCTCTTTTTCTCCCCGACCTTAGTGGACTTTTTATTTCCGCTCGACTGTGGCTGTGTGCGCATGACCGGAATAAGACTCGGGTTTCGTCCTTCTGCACATCAGGACATCGAGGACAGGGCGGGTCCTTGTGTGTCCTGCTCTCCGTCCTGCTGTCCGTCCTGCTCCGACAGGTCAAGGGCTCGATCCCTTTGGTGCTTTTGTAAGAACGATCATTGTCTGTAATGGGAAATTGACACACTGCAGTCTTGTCTCTTTGTCTAGGGCCCTCTTTCTTCATTCTGACTCGGGTGTCTCTGTCTGTGTCCCTCTCTGCCTGACTGTCTGTCGTCTGCCTGTCTCCCTATGGCCCTGTTTCTCTGTCTCTCTCTTCTCGCTTTCTCTCTCTCTCTCTCTCTCTCTCTCTCTCTCACACACACACACACAAAATAAAAACGCATTTTATAAAATTAAAAGCCAAGAAAATGCTTTAAAAAATCACACATTCCACAAAAAGAAGAAAACATTATTTGTACTGGCGAAACCATCATGCTCGGAGTGTGTCTTTTCTCATCGAGATGTTAATGTCTAGAGTTCTATTTTTGGACGCCTTGCTTGAGTTCCATGTTTACGTCACGTGGTCCGCAGTCGATGATGACTGTACTCAAACCTTTCACCGACCATTCATTCCCCGTCATTAAATTGGATTTTGGTGTGCAACAAACATGCTTGTCTGTACCCCATCATCTTTTTGAAGGCGTTAATTTAAACATTCTTGTATTAATCCGCTGTTAAGTAAGTAGTACCACAGTCAGGGCACAAATATAACAATTATTTATTTCTGATTAGGAGGAGCAAGGTACAAAGACACATATATTTTATTCCAACGAATATGCTCTTCATCTTTCTCAGCCTCGATTTATAAGTTCCCAGTATGTGCAATAAAAAAAATATTTTGTGTTGATTAAAAATGACACTTTTAACCAGAAAGATGTGTCACTTTTAGATTGTGAGTACTGAGGTTCGCAATGGATTGACTACGGGGGAACTACTGACATAAGCTTTAAACAAACCGATGAACACCAAATCTAGACAACTTTATTGTTCTACGTGTTAAGCTATTTCATTTCTCTATTTTATTATTATCGGAGGGTGTTGACGGACATAACATAATGGGAGGTTCATGTTCTACTCTGCATTGGGAATTCCCGCCAAAGCTCCAACGCATCCAGTGGAAACAGTGACGTATTTGTTTATAGCAGTCACCGACTAACACAGTAGTTGTGTTTCTCACTGACTAACACAGTAGTTGTGTATAGCAGTCACCGACTAACACAGTACTTGTGGTGTCTCAATGTGCCTTACTTCCTAGAAAGGAACGATCCTCATGTTTCAAGTGATCGCTCAATGTGCCTTACTTCCTAGAAAGGAACGATCCTCATGTTTCAAGTGATCGCTCAATGTGCCTTACTTCCTAGAAAGGAACGATCCTCATGTTTCAAGTGATCGCTCAATGTGCCTTACTTCCTAGAAAGGAACGATCCTCATGTTTCAAGTGATCGCTCTTCATGTTTCAAGTGATCGCTCAATGTGCTCAGGTTTTAGTGTTACCAATCTCTAACTATGAGGATTAACGCAACCAACGGCACAATGAATCTGATTGGATGATTTCACGCCAAGCTTGACCAATGAGAGATCAGCGCAGGGTGGCCAGCAGAGCTACCACAGGCGTCCGTTCCCCAACACTGGAGTAGAATGATGAAATGGTCATATCAGTCGAAAATCAGGAATGGATTTAAAAAGGTTGGTACAGTTGCAGACTCCTGTTAAATTAAAAGGTTAAACTTAAAACAAACAAACTTGACATCCCCAAAAAAGCTTCCAACCCCCCCAAAATCCAACAAAAACAACCCACAAAAAAAAAAAACAACCCACAACAAAAAACAGCAAAAACAACAACAGCAACAACAATAACAACAACAACAACAACAACAACAACAACAACAGTAATATTAACAACAACAATGGATACGTCATGCCATAAGTAATAGGGATGGTTATCTAGGGTTAGATTACATCGATAGTTGAACAGGTAGATACAGACAGCGAATGGGAGAATGGGGGGGGGGGGGTGAGTCTTTCAGCAATTTTTTTAAAAACATGTGTATTTTGTTGTGTAGCAGTTGTAGAGTCGACGCGAGGGACGTAGCTGAACATTTAAAATATTGACAAGTTTGTAACGTTTTACAGCCATCAATCCAATTTGTCAAGAACTACACATTTGGTTAAAACCATCTGTATTTTTGTAATCCAAGTTGGGGCGCACAATCTACGAATCTATTGCATACAAATGAGACGTTGTTTACAAGTCATTTACTGGTTTGTTCCAACTCTGTCGAACACGAACTGCTGTTTAAGCTTATCTGCATATTTGCTGAGCTGACAATCGAATTTTATCAATGAATCGGACTAGCAAGTAATTTGTTGTTGTTGTTGTTATAAATCTTAGAAATTAATGAAGTGGGCAAGAATAATATTGAGCTTTGCACACAGCTTAGAGCAGTATTTCTCTTTTGCTTTTTTTCGATTCGTCAAGAGGTGTGCTTGTTTATTATGTTCTTGGCGCTTGGAGACTTTCTTCTAGACGGGCCTCAAGACTAATGTCTGACAATTTTAAATGCTGCCACACAGAGACAGAATAGTAGAGATACCATGACACCTGTCTCAGCCGATCACATTACACTGACCAACCAAAGCGGGGCTCGAAACCACAGACCTATTGCGTCGAAAGCCGATGTTCTTACCTCCTCCCCCCCCCCTCTACACACACACAAAGAGAGGCCGAAAAGTAAGAGATTAAGAGAGTCATTGTTGAAAATTCCAGACTCTTTAAAGTTACAGAAAGGCACCACGTAGGGAATGAAGGAAAGAGTAAATTAAGGAACAAAATGAGCGAATGAAGAAATGAAGGAAGGAGTAAATTAAGGAACAAAATGAGCGAATGAAGGAATGGAGGAAAGAGTAAATTAAGGAACAACATGAGCGAATGAAGGAATGAAGGAACAAAATGAGCGAATGAAGGAATGAAGGAAGGAGTAAATTAAGGAACAAAATGAGCGAATGAAGGAATGAAGGAAAGAGTAAATTAAGGAACAACATGAACGAATGGAGGAATGAAGAAAGTTCTACAGGTCTGTGAAATCTCAATATATAACAATATCCAGTGCATGGTCTAGCATTAGTACACTGCTAACGTCTCAAGACAATGGGTAAAATATCGAGTCCACATCTTGCCTCGATACGCTGCTAGTTTAGGATTTAATAAAATTGTGCTAAAGCCCAGCCTAATTTAGGATTTAATAATAATGTGCTAAAGCCCAGCCTAATTTAGGATTTAATAATAATGTGCTAAAGCCCAGCCTAATTTAGGATTTAATAATATTGTGCTAAAGCCCAGCCTAGTTTATGATTTAATAATATTGTGCTAAAGCCCAGCCTAATTTAGGATTTAATAATAATGTGCTAAAGCCCAGCCTAATTTAGGATTTAATAATATTGTGCTAAAGCCCAGCCTAGTTTATGATTTAATAAAATTGTGCTAAAGCCCAGCCTAAGGTTGGTTGTTGAGAAATAAAAATCAGCCACAATTTGCGCGAATATCGGTCAGCTTTATCGACGCCGATTGGTCGGGCTGTAATTACATCTTGATCCGCGCGTGAATCAACTGGAATGTTATTAGTTTCACAACATAAAGGCCTTGATTATCTTGTAGAACCTTGGGCAATATGAGAGAGAGGGGGGAGGGAGAGAGAGAGAGAGAGAGAGAGAGAGAGAGAGAGAGAAAGAGAATGAGAGAGAGAGAGAGAGAGAGAGAGAGAGAGAGAGAGAAGAGAGAGAGAGAGAGAGAGAGAGAGAGAGAGAGAGAGAGAGAGAGAGAGAGAGAGAGAGAGAGAGGGTTTGACAAAGATCAATATCTTTATGGATCCTATTGGCCGTTCCTATCTTACCGCATATCCAACGTAGGCGAAAGTCTAGCCCAGATGCTGAGATGCGCCTAATAACAAACCGAGTGTTGTGAAGGCCGTCTATGAATGAAGCATATGGCGCAAGCCGACAGAAACACTTGAAGACTTGTTTGGGACAATCTCGCATTGATTGCGAGCGGGCCGTACGTTCACTTATCGAGCTCTTTCCCCTAAGGCTCAACCATAACTGTGACGGGGAATGGAGGCAGAACACAGAACAGGGAGACTTTATTTTTATTTTCCAACCTGTGGCCACAACAAAGGGAAAACAGAGGCAGCCGCCCGCCTCGCTAAATGAAAAGCAAGGAGAAAAATGAAAGCCCTGCGGCTTGAGGTTAGTTCAGAATCCTGTAGAGGACTCATTCACTTGACATCCGTGGAATAATTGGCAACCTAAGTTGGTTTGTGGCACAAGGACAAAGTAAGACACGATGGAGGTTGGCGATGTGAAATTTGCAAAAATTCGGTGAAATTCGCCATGCGGACATAAAAAGAATTAGACGCGTTATGATATTCGAGAACTGGTGTTACGACTTGGTGTAGAATTAGAAGTAATACATAATTATTAACATTCTAAAGTTTTAGTCATGGGAATACCAATCACAGCGCGCCACTTTATTGATTCTTTACAGTCATCAACACTTGGTAAAAATTATAATCATTTCTAAAACCAGTGTTTGTAATTGGTTGTGGTACGGTTATACCAAGATGGCAGTTAGTGATGTGTGGTTTGGGGGGTGGTTGTGTTTCCGACAAAGCGACACTAAGAAAGCCACCCTAAGATACATGACGCTAGTTCGTGAGGTGTGGTGGTTGCTGGTGTGGTTCCGACCCTTTCTATACATTACATGAGCACAGTGAGGTGTGGTGGTTGCTGGTGTGGTTCCGACCCTAGATACATTACATGAGAACAGTGAGGTGTGGTTCCGACCCTAGATACATTACATGAGGACAGTGAGGTGTGGTTCCGACCCTTTCTATACATTACATGAGAACAGTGAGGTGTGGTGGTTGCTGGTGTGGTTCCGACCCTAGATACATTACATGAGAACAGTGAGGTGTGGTGGTTGCTGGTGTGGTTCCGACCCTAGATACATTACATGAGAACAGTGAGGTGTGGTGGTTGCTGGTGTGGTTCCGACCCTAGATACATTACATGAGAACAGTGAGGTGTGGTGGTTGCTGGTGTGGTTCCGACCCTAGATACATTACATGAGAACAGTGAGGTGTGGTGGTTGCTGGTGTGGTTCCGACCCTAGATACATTACATGAGAACAGTGAGGTGTGGTGGTTGCTGGTGTGGTTCCGACCCTAGATACATTACACGAGAACAGTGAGGTGTGGTGGTTGCTGGTGTGGTTCCGACCCTAGATACATTACATGAGAACAGTGAGGTGTGGTGGTTGCTGGTGTGGTTCCGACCCTAGATACATTACATGAGAACAGTGAGGTGTGGTGGCGGGTGATCTCTTGTACGAGTCTGACCGACCAGCCACTCTAATGACATGACGCTAGTCAGTGAGGTGTGGCGGCGGATGGTGTCTGGTTGAGACCCTCTCAAGACTGGTCAACAAACCCTTGTCCAGCCTCGAGTGGTGTCTAATGAGCCGCTGAGAACCCCACTGGACACGGTGGATACTCCATGGTCAGTGATGCGTGACCGGAAGTGGTGCCAGTACTGCCAGGGCGGGGACCACAGGATGCCATTGTCAGATTCGGGGAATTTAGAGACAGTAACTGTTAGGACATCTCTTTCAGAACTGATCCTGTGGTTTGGTTTAGCCATGGTGAGAGACTGGCCGTGTTCCCTGTCCCTCCCTCTGCCTTGCCCCCCCCCCAAAAAAAAAAAAATCCTGTTTACGAAGAGTAAACACCGTGGCATGCCCGGGGGTCTGGATACTTCTCGGGCTGTGACAGGCCCATAACAAACACACGCCAGGACCCACACGTCCTCGGATAACAAATCATATCAGAGGGGGACGTTTCTGTCCCCGCCCGGCACGTTAAAACTCACAAGGGCCGCACCACCAGTGTATCACTGTATTGTGAATGGTCCAGTGTAACCACCAGTGTATCACTGTATTGTGAATGGTCGGATCCCGTGTAACCACCAGTGTATCACTGTATTGTGAATGATCAGGCCCCGTGTAACCACCAGTGTATCACTGTATTGTGAATGGTCCCGTGTAACCACCAGTGTATCACTGTATTGTGAATGGTCCCGTGTAACCACCAGTGTATCACTGTATTGTGAATGATCAGGTCCCGTGTAACCACCAGTGTATCACTGTATTGTGAATGGTCCCGTGTAACCACCAGTGTATCACTGTATTGTGAATGGTCCCGTGTAACCACCAGTGTATCACTGTATTGTGAATGATCAGGCCCCGTGTAACCACCAGTGTATCACTGTATTGTGAATGATCAGGCCCCGTGTAACCACCATAGACCAGAAAACAACGCATTTGATGTGAGGCTAAAAAGGAACATAATTGTTCTCACTTTTTGCGGTTTTTAAGTTGTATGTTTAATATCATTGTTACATGTTCTTAAATGTATGCTTCGCTTCGTTTCGTTTCCCCTGACTCCATTTCTTACTGCTGGTGCTTTTGCTATGACTACTACTACTACTACTACTACTACTACTACTACTACTACTACTACTACTACTACTACTACTACTACTACTACTACTACTACTACTACTACTACTACTACTACTGGGGGCGCGGTGGCCCAGGGGTAGAACATCGGCTTCCGACGCAAAAGGTCCCGAGTTCGAACCCTGGCTGTTGCAATCCCTACTGGTTGGGTCGGTGTCAGTATAATGTGACCGGCTGAGACAGGAGTCATGGTATCCCCACCCTGTCTCGTGTGTGGCAGCACATAAAATTGTCAGACGTCCGTCTTGGGGCCCGTCCACGATATAGCCTATAAGTTGCTGACGTTGGACGTTAAAACCCAACCAACCAACCAAACCAACTACTACTACTACTACTACTACTACTACTACTACTACTACTACTACTACTACTACTACTACTACTACTACTACTACTACTACTACTACTACTACTACTACTACTGACTACTACTACTACTACTACTACTACTACTACTACTACTACTACTACTACTACTACTACTACTACTACTACTACCACTACCACCACTACCACCACTACTACTACTACTACTACTACTACTACTACTACATCTATTGGTACTACACCAAAACATGCCATCCCATCTTGAAAACTGAACTTGGCTTATCCTATACTAACATTTCTCTCTGTTTAATCCAACCTTTTTTTACACGGAGACATTCTTCAAACCTCGCAGAGCGCCGCATATCTTTAGACCATGAAATTGCACTCACAGCTTATTTTCCCACGTCCCTTTTGAGTACAATCCTCCGCTAATCTCCCTATAGTATCAGTAATATTACACGATGATGGTGATGAACGTACTAAGTACTGGTAGGACCTGACATTCAGAATGCCATGACTGTTCGCTTTGTTTTGTTACGGTTGGCTGGACAAAGAATCGACCTTGCAGTCTCTAGTCTTAACACAGGGTATGTATTTTTCTGGAGATTAAATCCAAAGTATTAGTTGACATTAAATATAGCTTTACATAATATTTATATATATACACTGTAGAGAATTCGCGCCTTAGGGACGTAGATGTGCGTGGGCATACTGAACATATTTTGAGTTTATTTATGCGTTTGTCAATTTGGAATCAGGAAATTCTGCTAAGAGAATTCATGTTTAGACTCATGTCGTATTTGTGACGTCTACACCGTCATACCCAAAATCATACCGAAAAAAAAATACGAAGGTGCAAATTTCATTCGAGGAAAGTTTACACAATAGAAGGGAGGAAGGACATTGACATTAAATGAATAATGGATAAATAAAATACTGTATATCGTGGAATAAAAGGAAGCACTGTTTTAATTACTAGTTGTGAACAAATAAATACATTGCTATGAAAATATCTGTATAAGGTACACCTCCAAACATACACACGCACACAAAACTAATCATGCAATTCAATTAGTAAGATTAAAGATACATGTAATTATAGCTTAATGTAATAAATATGTACCGCCATGACACAACAACTGTTTGGACTCGCGCGTGATGAAAATATCTAGATATTGTAGTAACAGCTCGCACGTTTACGCATGCGCACTGTAAGTATGAAAACATAGACACTCGACGTTCCTCCCCTCCCAAACCCTCAATTCTCTGTAAATATATATCAAGCTCTCCTGGAATGTAAAAAGTACCAGTTGTGGGACAAAAGCCGCGCAAGGATAAAATGACAGTGTTACCTGTATCAGG
>RQTK01000559.1:50348-73347 GCA_003991915.1 Elysia chlorotica | reverse complement strand
GTTTGCGACACCTGCGCTTTATGGAGGATATCGGCCATCGAACGTGCCAAAAGTCACACCGCCTCCAAAATACTCTGCTCCAATGGGAGATCGAATGGAAAATTCTTGTTTTATTTCACACATGTAATATGTATACTCTGTCTTTTATATATTTAATTCTATACAGAATCACAGTTTAACATAATTATATACAGCATAAGTTTTGCTAAATATTCGTCGCCTTTTTTAAATATGTTCATACCACATAAGCCAAAACATTAGTTGAGGTGGTTATCTTTGAAGTCTAGAATTGTTAATTTTGTAAACCACATTTATGTAACAAAAAAAAAACAACAACAACAAAGAAACGCTAAACACAAAGAGATGTATTGCTACAAAGCACGCGACTGGCCTGCCTGATGTTTATAGGACTATCAAGATGTATCAGCAATACCTAAAACTCTATAAATAATAAAGTACCAAAATACAACGTTTTATATTATAATTTTCAACCATGGGATTTTTCACTGATTCTAGCTAATGTATTGGTTATTTTTGTAAAATGGCTATTTAAGAAACATGACCTTGTAAAAATATAACACGATAAATTACTCTTGACCCTGATTAATCACACACTGTATATGTATTTAGATTGATTGTGGATACAAATATGTCCACTACACGTTGAATGGGGTTTACCTTTCACCCACTGTATTTGTTGTATCTAGACGCTACACGTTGAATGTGTTTAGAATGATTGTGGATACAAATATATCCACTATACGTTGAATGGATTTAGATTGGTTGTGGATACAAATATGTCCGCTACACGTTGAATGGATTTAGATTGATTGTGGATACAAATATGTCCGCTACACGTTGAATGGATTTAGATTGATTGTGGATACAAATATGTCCGCTACACGTTGAATGGGGTTTACCTTTCACGCACGCAGCATTTTACTTCGCGCATGACAAGAAAATAAAAAGCGAAGTTAGACGTGGCAAACTTAAGTTGGAGGGTTCAGTTCAAATCCATCGCAGTTATGATCACTGGTCGTCAATCTCAGCCTTTGTCAACCAAAGGCAAACTATAGAACTATCGGCGTGCTACTGACTTTGAATGTTCATTGAAGTACAATGTAAAAGCTGCTGTTATATTTTAGCACCGACCTGCAACCTACTTCAACATCTCCTCAAACACGGTTCGACATGAAAGCAGGCTGTTAGATCACTCTCGCATCTCCTTACAGTGCACGTATAATAATATTTCACATGAATACAGCCTGTTAGATCACTCTTGCATCTCCTTACAGTGCACGTATAATAATATTATGAACATAGGCTGTTAGATCACTCTTGCATCTCCTTACAGTGCACGTATAATAGTATTTCACTATGAACATAGCTTGTTAGATCACTCTTGCATCTCCTTACAGTGCACGTATAATAGTATTTCACTATGAACATAGCTTGTCAGATCACTCTTGCATCTCCTTACAGTGCACGTATAATAGTATTTCACTATGAACATAGCTTGTCAGATCACTCTTGCATCTCCTTACAGTGCACGTATAATAGTATTTCACTATGAACACAGCTTGTTAGATCACTCTTGCATCTCCTTACAGTGCACGTATAATAGTATTTCACTATGAACATAGCTTGTTAGATCACTCTTGCATCTCCTTACAGTGCACGTATAATAGTATTTCACATGAACACAGCTTGTTAGATCACTCTTGCATCTCCTTACAGTGCACGCATAATAGTATTTCACTATGAACACAGCTTGTTAGATCACTCTTGCATCTCCTTACAGTGCACGTATAATAGTATTTCACATGAACACAGCTTGTTAGATCACTCTTGCACCTCCTTACAGTGCACGTATAATATATTTCACATGAACGTCTTTATTGACCTGTACCTGAGACATGTCTTTATTGACCTGTACCTGAGAGGTGTCTTTATTGACCTGTACCTGAGAGGTGTCTTTATTGACCTATACCTGAGACGTGTCTTTATTGACCTGTACCTGAGACGTGTCTTTATTGACCTGCACCTGAGACGTGTCTTTATTGACCTCTACCTGAGAAGTGTCTTTATTGACGTGTACTTGAGAGATGTTATGGAGCCTGCGAGTTGCGAGGGTTTGGGTTCAAACCAATGATGGGGGCCTTAACCCGCACACCTACACGGTGTTAACTGTCGCGTCTATTTGCGAATATTAAGTTGCATGAATGTCCCCTGTCCAAACCGGCGTGTACATGGGACATTTCCAACCGGCGTGTACATGGGACATTTCTAACCGGCGTGTACATGGGACATTTCTAACCGGCGTGTACATGGGACATTTCTAACCGGCGTGTACATGGGACATTTCTAACCGGCGTGTACATGGGACATTTCTAACCGGCGTGTACATGGGACATTTCTAACCGGCGTGTACATGGGACATTTCTAACCGGCGTGTACATGGGACATTTCTAACCGGCGTGTACATGGGACATTTCTAACCGGCGTGTACATGGGACATTTCTAACCGGCGTGTACATGGGACATTTCTAACCGGCGTGTACATGGGACATTTCTAACCGGCGTGTACATGGGACATTTCTAACCGGCGTGTACATGGGACATTTCTAACCGGCGTGTACATGGGACATTTCTAACCGGCGTGTACATGGGACATTTCTAACCGGCGTGTACATGGGACATTTCTAACCGGCGTGTACATGGGACATTTCTAACCGGCGTGTACATGGGACATTTCTAACCGGCGTGTACATGGGACATTTCTAACCGGCGTGTACATGGGACATTTCTAACCGGCGTGTACATGGGACATTTCTAACCGGCGTGTACATGGGACATTTCTAACCGGCGTGTACATGGGACATTTCTAACCGGCGTGTACATGGGACATTTCTAACCGGCGTGTACATGGGACATTTCTAACCGGCGTGTACATGGGACATTTCTAACCGGCGTGTACATGGGACATTTCTAACCGGCGTGTACATGGGACATTTCTAACCGGCGTGTACATGGGACATTTCTAACCGGCGTGTACATGGGACATTTCTAACCGGCGTGTACATGGGACATTTCTAACCGGCGTGTACATGGGACATTTCTAACCGGCGTGTACGGAAGAGGAAAAGAGAGAAAGAGAGAGAGAGAGAGAGGGAGAGAGAGAGAGAGAGAGAGAGGGAGGCTAGAGGATAGATAGACATATAGATAGATAGATGGGTAAATGCATGGATAAATATAATTATGTAAAGAGAGGAGAGTGAAAGAAAGAGAGAGATGAAAAGATAGATCGATTCTTCTTCTTCTTCTTCTTCTTCTTCTTCTTCTTCTTCTTCTTCTTCTTCTTCTTCTTCTTCTCCTCCCTCCCTCTCTTTATTTTTATGAGCAGCCCTACCTACAAGCTTGGTAACTTCGCTCCTGAATCCGCCAATTAAAAAAAAAAAGTATTAAAAAGTCACACCTAGACCCGGGACTTCATAGTGACCACAACCAAAAACTCGCCACAGTCCATCACATGCCCTGAGCAAGACCGGTGGTCAGTGTTTGATGAAAGACTTTGTCCGTGTTTGGGAATAGAGGGCGTCCTATTGTTCTCCATGTTTGACTCGGACTCTGGTCCAGCTTCCAATCGTTCCCCCGCGCCTCAGGCAGGGACATTCTCCTTCAATGGGCTCAGGCCTCAGACAATAGATGGAAGCGCATCCAGGGTAGAAAAAAATACGCGTCAAAAAGTTCCCTAGAAGTGTTGTAGGTTAGTCATTGAGAGCAGAAAAAAAGCTTCACTCTCTAGTTCTGTATTTCTGTTCCCTGCTCCCCTCTCTCCATCCCTCTCTCTCTGTATCTGTATCTTACAGATGTAGTATATACCCACCTCTCTCTCTCTCTCTCTCTCTCTCTCTCTCTCTCTCTTTCTCTCTCTCTCTATGTATCTTACAGATGTCGTATACCTCTCTCTCTCCCTCTCCCCCCTCTCTCTCTTTCTCTTTCTCTCCCTCTCTGTATCTTACAGATGTAGTATATACCTCTCTCTCTCCTTCTCTCTCTCTGTATCTTACAGATGTGATATATACCTCTCTCTCTCTCTCTTTCTCTCTGTATCTTACATATGTGGTATATACCTCTCTCTCTATCTCTCTCTCTCTGTTTCTCTCTTTCTCTCTCTGTATCTTACAGATGTGGTATATACCTCTCTCTCTCTCTCTCTCTCTCTCTCTCTCTCTCTCTCTCTCTCTCTCTGTATATTACAGATGTGGTATCTCTCTCTCTCTCTCTCTCTCTCTCTCTCTCTCTCTCTCTCTCTCTATTTCTCCTATTTAATTATCTCTCTCCTCTATATCTCTCTTTTCCTTGTATTTTTCGTCTTCCATGCTTTGCGTCGATACTTCTTTTCTTCACTACAATTTCGCTAGTCCTCGTCCTCTGTTGTGTGAAGCTTAACGTTTTCTGTGTATATTGCGGGTCATCTCCAACCCTCATGTTTACTCAAAGTTTACTCAAAGTTTACTCTGGTTACTCGGGGTTACCATTGTGTTTACTCCAGCGTGGCGTGGTTGAGTAAATCATTGTGTTTATGACAGCAGCCATAATAATTATTCGTGAGTCTGGGCACGTGCGAGTGAGTGGAACTAACTCTTCTTAGTTGGTTTTTGCTCCTGCTGTGTTGTTTTTTTGTGTGAGTACTTTTATTATATAAACTGTTCCGCTCTTTGTGTCCTGAGTTGACGCTTGCACTTTGGCGAACTAGCGCAAATGATTCAGCGTTGGTATCCAAATCGAGAGGTGCATGGTTCGAAACTCAGGGTCGATTAAACAATATATATATTTTCCATTTTTTATCCTACTGCTTAGGTCGGTGTCAGTATAACGTGAACAGCTGAGATTGGATATCCCTGCACTATCTCTGTGTGGTAACATATAAAATTGTCAGACGCTAGTCTCGGGACCTGTCTACAATTAACGTTATAGTGTTGAAATTCTACAACAATTAACAAATAAAGATCGCACAGTTACTGTCTTTGAAGTCTTCTCTAATATCTATCTTGTAGATTTGGTTTGAGTAGGATTTGCTTATCTCTTGGTTGCTTCCCTCACGTCCAATGTCAAGAACTAGACAATCTTGTGGATATGTATCAAAGTAGAAAATTATTTTGTACATGGCGCTGCATACAGACAAGTTGGGAATAACCACAGACTCTCACAGAGCACAGGGGTCCATTTATTAAACCATGTGGGTATAACAATAGTTTTCTTCCACCAGCCGGTGACTTGGCGTATCTTTTATGAGGCCTTGCCGACCCCTGGACCACCGCACCCCCCACCTTGTCTGAGAGGATTTAACACTAAGAGTAGCTACAAGTCGCGTAAATCGAGTTTATGAAAGCTTTTATGGGAAGTGATGTGACGCTTATAGTAACACGGATACAAGAACACTAGAGATTTAATGAGACGTTTACAAAAAGGGAGGGGGTGAGTTGGCACTAGTTGCAATGGTATAACGTTTGTCTCCCAGCCAAAAGATCCCTGTTTTAAAAAACCACGATCGGTCAAAACTTTATACGTCAGATTTATTCTTGGAAGCCGTCTAAAATATAGCCTATATAGTGATGGGCATGCAAAGGAACAAAAAAAAAAGAACCCACAAACCTCTCTGTGCTATTGTTATGGAGAGTTAGCGTGAGGCGTGCTCACCCTTAGTTTATCTTTAGTAAAATATGGGCGGTCGCCCGATCTAAGAGTTTTTGCTAATATACAAAGTAAAAACTTTAATATCCCCCCTACCCCCTGGTGAAGGAAGGCTCTCACTATTCCATACTTTAAAAAACCCCCCCCCCCCCCCTGGTGAAGGAAGGCTCTCACTATTCCATACTCTCTAAAAATACTTTAACAAGGACGAGCTGACTTAAGTGGTAGAGCCTGAGGCTTCTTCTATCCGGAAGTCCTCTTTTAGATTCCACAATTGGTCTAATTTATTTCCCAGACTTTGGCCCCTGCTCGATAGGTTGGTGGCAGTATAATGAACGGGCTGAGACAGTGGTCCTGGACCTGGAACCTACGCTCTTTTTCTGTGTATATAAAATTGTTTTAGAACCCGTCCACAATATAGACTAGATCCTGACGCTGTGCGTTTACCTTTACATATATAACACTTTGCAAGCCAAAAACAATTAGTATTGTTGTAAAAGTTGCATAGCTGTCATAAAGACATGGATACGGGCGCCTGTAATCCCTAAAAAAACACACAACAATATTCGATGCATTTTCATTGGTAAAGTATATCTTATTCTGATCTAATTGATAATGTATATTAGCCTTGTTCTTCTAAACTAGCTCTTTGAAGCAAATACAATGTGATACTGAGATTGTGAGCTATAATTTTTTTGGATACTTAAAAAAAATTCATCAGCTCCAAACATCATTTTGTAAATGTTTTGTTTTTCTCAAACTTTTACTTCAACGTCATGTGTGTTCTCTATCTGTAGTGTTGGACACCCTTATTTACAAACATGAAAATAAAGGCAAGACATTTTTTCAGACACGTTATGATAGGGAATGGCATTGATCAAATTAATGGCGTAGTAACTATGCGATCGAAGGAAAGAGAACGTCTGGGAGACAGAGATTTATTATTCTAGACTTTGCCAGAATCAGTCGAGGAACCAAACAAGAACAGCAACATGTTCGGGGTTTTGTGTATCATTTTATTGACATATCGGCTGAATTAACAGTCAGTTCCATAGTAAACGTACATATAAAAATTGGAGAAAAGAGCAAGTATAATTATCTGACGCGATAGCGAGAAAGCACCTGAACGAATGAAACATAGAAGTGTCTTTATGAAATAATGACAGGCCGTTTATCTTTCTTCTGTTTATCTAATAAAATTAAATGTTATGCAGGAAAACGACTTGCAGCAGCGGCTGATACAAACTCGTTATTGTCAGGTTTATTCGTTTTACTCTCTAATCCAACAACACAACTGCCAACTCACAGTCACCGAAACGTACAACATAATTATAAAGTATAAGAAACATGTGTTATTCTGCCGTCTTATTAAGTGTCCAAAATGTATTAAATAGCAAAAAATGAAAGAAAAATAAAACAAAACAAAAAAAACAAAACAAAAAACGGGAAGTCTGTTCCAAGCCATTAACAATTGTTGTTTGTTTCATTAATTTTTAAGACAGTGCTGATCTTGTTTTCCTTCAGTTTTTTTCGCGTATTTTTTTTTAAATTAAATAATTTTTTATAAGACGCAGGTGCATTCAGGAGTGTCTGGATAAAAGAAAAAATATTTTACAAAAAAGTATGTTGGGATTATCCAACTCCGTTCCCTCGCGTTTGCCTAATGTTTTTTTTTTTTTATTTGATCCGCTTATCTTTATGTCTGTCTGTCTATGTGCCTGTCTCTATCTCTCTACTTCTCTTGTTGGGGGGCGCGAGGATCCAGGGGTAGAACATGGGTCGGTGTCAGTATAATGTGACCGGCTGAGACAGGAGTCATGGTATCCCCGCCCTGTCTCGTGTGTGGCAGCACATAAAATTGTCAAATATTCGTCTTGGGGCCCGTCCACAATATAGCCTATATAGTACTGCTGTTGGACGTTAAAGCGACCCAACCCAACCCAACCTCTCTTGTTTTTCTCTCTATCGTCTCATACATTTTGATCTATTGGACTGCATCTGTATTTATCTTTTAGGTTTTTGTGCATGTTATGTGCATGGCTTTATCTGGGGTAGTAAAGTCTAACATTAGTCCGGAGTAGTAAAGTTTACCCTTAGTCCGGGGTAGTAAAGTTTACCCTTAGACCGGGGTAGTAAAGTTTACCCTTAGACCGGGGTAGTAAAGTCTACCCTTAGACCGGGGCAGTAAAGTTTACCCTTAGACCGAGGTAGTAAAGTTTACCCTTAGTCCGGGATAGTAAACTTTACCCTTAGTCCGGGTAGTAAAGTTTATCCTTCCTCCGGGGTAGTTAACTTTATCCTTAGTCCGGGGTAGTAAAGTTTATCCTTAGCCCGGGGTAGTAAAGTTTACCCTTGGTCCGAGGTATTAAAGTTTACCCTTAGCCCGGGGTAGTAAAGTTTACCTTTAGACCGGGCTAGTAAAATCTACACTTAGTACCGGGAATTATTTTACCCTAAGTCCTGGGTAGTTAAATCTACTCTTAGTCGAGAGTAGTAAAGTCTACCCTTAGTCCGGGATTTTAAAATCTACCAGAAGTCGCGGGTATTAAAAAGGGTATGTTTTGTAGCACTGATAAACATCTACGTTTAGTCCGCAATTGATTCAACCCTTCACCTGAAGCTGTATCTGTAACATTATCATTCTTTTCTTTTCCCAGCTGTATTTTTTGTCAAGCTCTATTTAACATTGAAGGCGAGCTGTCTAACAATTACTCCATATCTCATATTTCGTCACTTGATGAGATGCTTGCTAGAGCAGTTCTAACCAGGAGATGCTGATTGTTATCTCCCGTCAGTGTTGTGTCTACCTGTCCTTGCTTTATATTGCAACATCCGAACAGTCGATTCTTCCGTGAGAGCCTTGCACGTGTGCTGGTGTAATACACTTTGTCTCTGTCTGTCTGTCTGCCTCTGTTACTCTCTATCTCTATCTCTATCTCTCTATATATCTATCTATCCCGCTCTCTCTCTCTGTCTTCCTCGACTCTCCCTCCCTATCCATTTCTCTATCTCCATGTCTCTCCCCCCTCTCTCTCTCTGTCGCTCTCTCTTCTCCATCTGTCGGTCAGTATCTCTCTCTCTCTCTCTCTCTCTCTCTCTCTCTATCTATCTATCTATCTCTCTCTCTCTCTCTTATTTCTTTGCTACTCGTCTGCAAATCAATAAGCTCCACAGGATTCTGGCTTGTCCTCAATTTTCAAGTAGATGAGCAAGTCTTCGCTAGTAGATTTGCCTGTCTCTATGAATGGGAAGGTTGAAATAAGAAAGGCTTAATTTCCTGTGTTAGTAGCCCAATTTAAACTAGCTTTCCCTCATAACATTTAAAACGTTTTAATTCAAATGACACCATATTAATTTTATAATATAAATAGATCCCACAGAAACATTGATAATAAATTATGTAAGTGGGAAAATTGCTTATTACAAAGTATTAATACAATTTCAACTCTAGTTTTTCCGGGAATTCTCAAAGTATAGACACAGTGTTAAAACATGTGGAATAATCATTTGATATCAACAGCAAAGTTGCAAATTACAAAGGGAAAGAAGATTTAGACCTCCGTCTGTAAAATATGCATAAACGATCGTCTAAATCTAGTTTTTCTCTGTACTTAGTACTATAAATAAGTGAAAACACAACGTGAGTAGTATTCGGTACAAAATAAAATATAGTACTAGATAGAGAAATGTAAAGGATGTACAATTACTATTAATACCATCCCGTGCTAGCTGCTATTCCAGTTTATTACCTGTAGCCACGTGAATCTTTATCTGACAGATTTGTTACCTGCAGTCTGTACAGATCTAGCCAGTGATTTGTCAGGAAAATTTATGTATCACAGAACTGCCAAACCTATGCTAAAAGATCGTATTTATGTGCTTTTGTTCACTCTTATTTGGCTAATATAATACACACATTGGATGGCCGGGTGGGTTTGCAGCTCTGCGAAAGTCTGACGCATTAATTAAAATGATAGTGCTGCTGTTGGACTTTAAACCAACCCAACAAACAACAACAACTTTCTGTTTCGAATTTCCGTTCATCGTGCGCATTTTGGTGCGTAAATTATTGTATTTATTGATTATAGACCACATTGATGGATTGTCCTGTAATGCCGATTGGGACAAGAAGGTTAGATGATAGATGTGCAAAGCATATTGATCTAACTTTACGGTTTTCTTTATACTTAGTTTGGCTTGGATCATAGATTTATGTCTATGGCTTGGATGAGGTTTGGTTTTTTTTTTAGGTTTATTTCTAGAAACTGGCATATACCTCGGACGGATACTGAGATTAGAGTCTGACAGTTTGCATGGTGTCTCCCAGAGTCGTTTGCTCAACGTTTAATTCAATAACCAGGCGATATCGCCAACGGGTACCTAAACTAGCGTCTGACATTTTTTGTGCTGCCTCACAGAGTCGCGGGGGGGGGGGGGGGGGGGGAGGGGGAGGTAGCCCTGGGGTAGAACATCGGCTTCCCACGCAAAAGGTCCGTGGTTCGAGCCCTGGCGACTTTTCTCTGTCCTGGTTAGGTCGGTGTTAGTTAAATGGGACTGGCTGAGACAGGAGTCATGGTATCCCCACCCTGTTTTATTTGTGGCAGCACATAAAATTGTTAGACGTCAGTCTTGGGATCCGTCCACAATATAGCTTATAAAGAGCTGACGTTGGACGTTAAACCAACTCAACTCTTAACTCAATCACAGAGTCAGACCTGTGATACGTGGACTGTTGTCTCAGCCAATCACATTATGCTGCGCTGACGCCGACCTAATAACTGAATAAGTATGGGACTCAAGACCACAGATAAACTTGCCCTATCGGGGAATCAAACGAGGGACTGCCCAAATAGAAGCCATGCATTTTGTAGTTTAAGCCAGTCCAGTGAGTCTTGATTGTGTGTGTGTGTTAGAAGGGGAGGGGTAATAATATGTATTGGTTGGTGAATCTGGCTACCCCACATCCTCTTCCTTCTTTTCTAAGGCCTTGCAACGCTCAGCCCATGCTATTGATTTTAAAGCGAGGGTAGGTTTGGTTGTTATCGTTCTTTTCTTTATAAAGATTATCTGTTTTCCTTTTGTTTATTTTTTGATGGCTTTTTGTTTTGTAATAATTTTGGATATAACTTAACTAAACATTTATCAATTAATCTCTATCTCGCATTTACTGTGCCCTAGTTTTCCTCTCTTATCTAAACCCCAGTTTTGATCTCTCGCCATCAGAGTCTGCTCTTTGTGCTCCGTCGCCGTGACTTACCTGCCAGAAACCCATCCGGTGCCTGGCCCAGTGCGTGACCCATATAATCTGGCCTGGTAGACAAGAAAACTGCCCAGGCTTCCTGAACCGTTCCCAGGTCTGGGCCGAAAGTCAGCACCCACTTGCAGGTAAGTACTTCCGTAATTTCTCTCCTGGATCGAATCATGTGCCGCGAATATAGAGGTTAGACGCTTGGGAAGAAAAAATAGAGGTGCAAAGATAATTATGTATATTCAAGAACTTTGTTTATATTCCATCATCTCTCTCTGTCTCAGACGCACATGTGTTATCTCTCTCTATCTATCCATTTCTCTCTCTCTCTCTCTCTCTCTCTCTCTCTCTCTCTCTTCCCCCGTCTATTTGCCTCTCTCACATTTCTCTATGTCTGCACCTTTTGCGTTCTCTGTAAGACTAATTGCTGGGGGATAAAACTCGCACCGTGCCTCTACCTCTATATGCACCTACCCCTACTTGAATTACCACCTGGGATTCTTCACCCCATTACCCCTGCAATCGAGTGGCCCCTTCTTCTTATACCGTCAGACATAATGTATTAAATTTCATACCCACGAATAAGAAAAAAGGAGGTTTGGGGGGGGGGGTTCCGAGCTGGATTGTGTCTATTATATGTCTTGTCGTATAGAGTGCTATTTTAGAGGAGTCCGGTTCAATCCCATGATCATGCATATTTATTTATTCGTCGCATTTCATCTCCTACACGTAGGATCGGTGTCAGACTAATAATCAACATAACTGGTTTATACATAAGTTATGCTGCCCCCACTCTGTCTCTCGGTGTGGCAGCACGTGAAATTTTCAGTCGTTAATATTGGGACGCGTTTCAGTAAACAATCGTCATAAGGAACTAAGAAGACCCCTAATATCTAGAGACCTTCGCTCATACACAGAAACTTACAACTCTACAGCCTTAGCCCAGGAGTTAGCGTTTCGTTAATGCGTAAACCAGAACACATGGGACAGGTGTACTGACTACTGGTGGTACCAGACAATCCCCTTCTTCTTATACCGTCAGACATAATGTATTAAATTTCATACCCACGAATAAGAAAAAAGGAGGTTTGGGGGGGGGGGGGGTTCCGAGCTGGATTGTGTCTATTATATGAGTGTCGGTTTGCTATTTTAGAGGAGTCCGGTTCAATCCCATGATCATGCATATTATTTTATTCGTCGCATTTCATCTCCTACACGTAGGATCGGTTTCAGAATAATAATTATTATGACTGGTTTATACATAAGTAATGCTGCCCCCGCTTTGTCTCTCTGTGTGGCAGCACATGCAATTTTCAGTCATTAGTATCGGGCCTCGTCTCAGTGGACAATCTTGATTAGGAACTAAGGAGACCCATAATATGGAGATAGCTTCGCTTCGCTCATACACTTCTGGTTGGGTCGGTGTCAGTATAATGTGACCGGCTTAAACAGGAGTCATGGTATCCCCGCCCTGTCTCGTGTGTTGCAGCACATACAATAATTGTCAGACGTCCGTCTTGGGGCCCGTCCACAATATAGCCTATATAGTGCTGATGTTGGACGTTAAAACCAACTCAACTCAACTCAATTCGCTCATACACAGAAACTTACAACTCTACAGCATTAGCCCAGGAGTTTGCGTTTCGTTAAAGCGTAAAGCAGAACACATGGGACAGGTGTACTGGTGGTAGCAGACAATGCCCCACTGCGACTCGGCCAGATCGTCTCCAGATTTGACCGTCTCTGTTTGAGGGGAAGGGAAGAAACCAGATAAGAGAAACACAAAACAGAAAAGGTAAAAAAAAATCTTGTTTTTCACGTGAGATTGGAAAGGGTAAAAGAGAAGCTGACATCACCCCAGCCAAGTTGGCTAAAAAAAACAGGAGGTGAACGCAGACACGAGACAAGCTGAACATTTTTGTTGTTGTTGTTGTTGTTGTTGTTGTTGTTGTTATTATTATTATTTGTTTGTTTCTTAACGTCAAACATTAGCAAATTGGTTTTATCGCGGACGAGATCACAAGCAGAGCAAAGAAACCTATCAAAGTGTACAAAAACTCATGAGAAAATAATATAAACTAAGGTTGCATATAAGCATAGAATTCGAGCTTGGCTTGTGTTTGAATCACGAGATAAGAAAAAAAGGAAGGTGAAAGCTGGCTTCATTGGTAGAGCAATAGTTGTCTCTTCCGAAAGTGTCCGGTTCGAACCTACCATTGAGCAAATTTACCTTGTCGTTTGGTTTACTCTAAGTGTAATGTGACTGACGGAGACGAAAGTTATGATATCACCGCTCTACATCTGTTTGGCAGCATATGGAATTTTTCAGACCTCAGTGTTGGAACCCGTCCGTGGTATATGCCAGCTGGTAACGTTGGAGTGTCAGAAACCAAGAAAACAACGATTCCACCTGGATAGCAAGCACAGTTTTCTACTCAAACCACAACCAACGACTGCCAATAAAAGAAACTGAATGTCTTACGCTGAAAAAAAAACAACTTCGGATTAGTTTACGTTAGAAAAGCTTACCATAGTCCAGTAGAATTCTATTGGCAATCCGAAAAAAGTTATTCAACCTTTTTGGATGGAAAATACGGGAGATGTTAAAGAAGCAGAAATGTAACAAAGCCACAATAGTGATAGATTTTTTAAAAAAGCTATTCGAACGTCATGTTCTTTTTTCAAGACTAGAATAAAACCTCGCCGTTTAACGTTATTAGTCTTGCTTAATGATCTAACTTAAATACAGAACAGAGTTTATGTCTTCTACCTAAGTCCCGTAATTCTTGATGCTTTCATACTCCTAATCAGGCACTTAGACAAGGACATCAACTGAGATTCGAACCTTTAGTGTTTTGCTAGTCAGTCCAGAACGCCTGAGCACCAACGTGTCTAACGGTTCCTAACTTACCATCTCATGATGTGGTAATGAGAGGTTATATCTATATTTTATGTATCTTTGTATCTGGCTTAATAAAACAATTTATTAAACATGTTTTAGTCATAACTGATTTGTTAAAAATGAAACATATTACAATGCTTTATAACTATTTTTCATAATTCTTCCATGTAGATGGAAAATTTCTCTATGCATGTATCCCACACAACCTTTAGGAGGGTTCTTACCTGGAAAGGCTAAAATAATCTGGGATGAAACTAGGCTGGATTTAACTGGGTCAAGTTCATCAACAAATCCGACGTTTTGAGAGTTCCACTGAGGTGATTCGAATCAATCATATTTTCTTAGAGGATTTTAGAACTAGAACTAGAACTAGAACTAGAACTAGATCTAAGCCGGAGGAGCCTGGCAGTAACAGGAAACCGTGCCCTACTTCATAGACAGGTCTAGTACAACATCAGCTTCAAGTGAAAACTGAACGGTACTGATGACAATCAGCTGTCTCATATTTCAGTCTCTCTCTCTCTCTCTCTCTCTCTCTCTCTCTCTCTCTCTCTCTCTCTCTCTCTCTCTCTCCCTCTGTCTCTCTCTCTCTCTCTCTCTCTCTCTCTCTCTCTCTCTCTCTCTCTCTCTCTCTCTCTCTCTCTCTCTCTCTCTCTTTCTCTCTCTCTTTCTCTCTCTCTCTCCTATCTCTCTCTCTCTCTCTCTCTCTCTGTCTCTGTCTCTTTCTTTCCCCGTCTCCTACTATTTGTCTAAATGTATATCCCACCACCTTCCCCTTTCTCTCTCTGTAACTATCTATCTACCTACCTATCTTTTTTGTTTATCTATCGCTCTTTCTACCTTTATGTAGTTAAAAAAAAACCTCATAGTTGCGGATTTCAGCTTATAGCGCAATCATTCTAACTAACCCTAGATCGTTAATTTCAAAAGTTTCCTATCCAATGTAACAGAATAGTCGAGCATCATGGGGGAATACCCAGAAAATGTCTGATAAACTTGATAAGCTACGTGTGTTGCTTGATGCAGTGCAGGGGATTTCTTCTTTTTTGTGTGTGTCGGACTATCTTGCACATGGCAAGATGGAAGCAAATTAAACTTGTAGTTATCTTTGCAGCATGTGCATAAACACCTGCAGGCGCTAAAATAATTGGGTGGCTAAAATATAGGGCTGAAACTTAGATCTTAGAGAAATATGAACTTTGTTCTTAATTTTAGGGAGATCGTGATAAAGTTCATGGTTAACTCTTTGAATGTCAGAAGATACCTGCAGGCGCTCATATATTGGATGGCTAAAATATGAGAATGTGTTTTAGACCTGATAAAAATAATATGATCTGTATTTTTTATTTTATTAACCGTGATAAAATTCATGATCAACTCTTTCAATGTCAGGGAAAAGTCAGCAAAGTTCATGATCAACTCTTTCAATGTCAGGGAAAAGTCAGCAAAGTTCATGATCAACTCTTTCAATGTCAGGGAAAAGTCAGCAAATTGCGTGGTCTAGATTTTAGAATGAGATCAAGCACGATGACCATGGATAGAATAGAGCATTTGGGCTCCCAATCAGAAGGAACTCGGTTCAACTCCAAGATGAGAAAAATTTATTTCTTTGTCTGTTGCGTCCCGTCCTGGTTGGGTCGAGGTTAATATAACTTGATCGATGGAGACAGGATTCGTGGTACCCCCGCAGTACGTCCTATGGCGATATCAATATTATTATCCTCTCTGTACGTTGAGTGATCATGGTCTTAGTGTTGGGCTAGGTTTAAAAAAAATAATTAAATATTGACTTTAAAAGAACGGCTAAGTATGATTGGTTGAAGGGTTGATGTGTTGTTTTATTAACGCTTAACACCAGAAGCTAGAATATAATTAAAGCAGACACGTCCGAAAAATAACGTCTGATAATTTTACGTGCTGCCACACGAAGACAGGGCAAGTACACCAGGGATTCTTTCTAAGCCAGCCACACTGTGCTTTCACCAGGTCTATCAGTACGAATCAAGGTGGACCGATCTGGGATCGAACCACGAACTTCTGGAATAAAAGCCGCCCGCCCTAATGGTGTGTCATCTTGACACCATTAAAACAGTGAACGTAATGTGATAGAAAATTGTATACTTTATGTGGTCGATGTTCATGATTGACAAATACATTGTAATAATATTTAAATGTAGGTGCGCTATGGAACAATCGCCTACTCTATGTGAATTAGCTTGGTGAAGTGTGTTTTTTTTTAAATCTTTTCTTGTTAATGGAAGAGATAAGTTGGGTAACATGGATTTATGCAGGGAGCTTTTAGATCGCAGACCTCAACGAAATCCCAGAACAGGAGGGAGTGGCACGTCGTTTCAGAGACCCCACCACATGTTGATATTGATTGAAATCTCACACGTGCACCCTTAACTCTGCCGTGTGGTTGAAAGGAGCTTTTGTTACTGTAGCCGTCATGTCAATGGAAGAGAAACAATCCTTAGATGTCAGACAAGTTAGTTGTAAATAACCAAAGCTGCCAACACACTTTGCTTTCAACATGTACAGAATAAAGACAGAAAAAAGCAAAGAAAATACGGCAAAATACGGTTGTTTTGTGCGGATTGGCAGCCCTAGAGCACCGTACACGCTTTGTTACACTGTACAAAGCTCTGCTTATTTTAGTGTTAATGAGTGTAAATGGAAAAAGCATTACTGGAAGGAAGGATTAAGTAATAGGGGGTTTATTTATTCGGGGTTTATCTATGAAAGAATGATTTTTGTAGCTGCTGATGGATTTCCCGACAACCTGATAGCTTGGGGAAACTGGTTCAACATCTGTGTAGACGCTGTATGTACCAGTTAGATGTATATCAGGTTCGAAAACCCCATAGCTTAGCAGGCTGCTGTTTTCGTTTTCCTGAGGGTTTTGTACCCGCGAGAAAATGCAGGCGTAATCAAAAATGAAGAACGATTTCACTATTTCAACTTTTATTTATTTACAAACAAAATGTTTTAAAAAAAGACACAGGTCTATCTGTATGTCTCTTTCTGTCTCTCTCTCGGTCTCTATCTCGATCTCTGTCTGTCTTTCTGTCTGTCTGTCTGTCTGTCTGTCTGTCTGTCTGTCTGTCTGTCTGTCTCTGTCTCTCTCTCTCTTCTCCCATCCCCAACTCCCTCCTAATGTCTTCATATAATCCATCTTATCTTTCATAAATATGCACTTACATTATTTTGATTTGCGCCTCTGCTCATCATTCATTTCCTTATTTGCTAGCATTGTGATGGTGAAGAACCATGAAAGTGTCCCCGTATGGTGAAATTACGTTACAAGAACTGGTTCATGTATTTATCAGTGAACCTACCCAGCATCAAGCTAACGCACTCAACCCTAATGCTTGGCTCTTACGAATGTCGGAACTCTAGACCTCTTGTTTCAATTTCACCCAGACTCGCTTAGCACGTCAAACCCGATATCCACAATTTTGGGATTTGTATGTGTATATCTCCGAAAAGTTGCGGGCTCGAATTCCAAGCAGGATGTTTTGTTTTTTTTAAACTGTTACAATGTTCGATCTCTGTAGAATGTGGCTGCTTTAGAAGAAAGTACCGGTATCCTTAATTTGTTCTTGTTTTTTCTGACGTTAAGTTGTCGAGTTGGTCTAGGAATTCAATCAAAAGAGGACCCAGGTACTGACATTAGTCATTAGATGTCAAACAATCAACTAAACACATACAGTGCGTGAAATTTATTATAACAATGGTTATGATATAAATTAGTCTCTTTGTATTAAGAGAAAAGGGTTCATTGAGTTCCTGAACCTTCGTTGCTTTTCAATACATCCTAATTACGAACTGAGTGCAACCATCTCTTCATTTCCTGCTCTGGGTTTTGTCAGTGTAAAAAGTTGAGAAAGATAGTCTGATTCATAATAATACATTATCTTGTTTTCCTACTGTCTGGCAATAAATTAGAACGCCAGCAAAGTTCATGGAATTTTAAAAAAATAATAACGAAAACAAACAAAAAATGCTCAGACTAGATCTAATTATCTCTCAGAAGTTTATTTTCCTGAAAAATAATAAGGGCAAAAAAAATAACTATCGTAGAAACATAGAGTATTATCGGTGCTTTGATTTATAGAGTAACTAATGAGTTCAAAGGCGATCTGTTAAATGTCGCAATTGCTGTTGAAGTGATTGGTTCTCCGGTGTAAACAACAGCAATTACTGGCTTGGTATTTCACAGCTGGGCAGACAATGGTGTATTATTGTTGTGTCCGTAAAAGACAGTGCAGAAACAAAGATCTGTGTGGTACTTTTCTTTCCCTTGACTTATTCTATGTCATATTGTTTATAATTTATATGCTTAACATTTCTTGACCCTCTTAGCTTGTAGTTATTTTTCTTTAACCCTTTGCCTCTTGCCCCCCTCTCTCTTTCTCTCTCTATCTTTGTGTGTCTCTCTTTTTCGATTTTGTTCTCGATCTATCTACCTTTTTACTTATCTATTTATTTATATATCCACGTATCTACTTGACTGACTATCTGTTTCTCTTTTTTCTCTTTTACTCTTTTGATTACTCATTTGCTTTATCTCTCAAACTCTCTACCTTTCTCTCTTTGTCTCTCTCGTCAACACTCCTCAATTTTTATCTCTGATGTGTATGTTTTTGTATTAAATGCATTGCCATTAATTTTTTAAAATAAATTTTCCAGCTTAGGCAAGATAATGTTGTTAGCAACATCTCTAGCATTACCGTATTGATTCGTAAAAATTGTACCAAATTAGATATTCCTACAAAAAATGTACAAAACAAGAACAACAACAACAACAACAACAACAACAACAACAACAACAACAACAACAACATCGTCTCTCTCTCTCCCTTTCTACCTCCCCCCCTCTCTCTCTCTCTTCCTCTCTGTCTCTCTCTCCCCTCTCTTTCCCCACTCCCTCCTAATGTCTACATATAATCCATCTTATCTTTCATATAATGAATTGTACTTACGTTTGATTTCCGCCTTTGTTTATTCATTTATTTACTGAGACCATGCTACCCCCCTTATTTGCCAGTGTTGTGATGGTGGAGAATCATGAAAGTGTTCCTGTATGGCGATACATTGTATTACGTTACAAGAACTTAAAGGTGCATGTGTTAATCAGTGAACCTACCCAGCATCAAGCTAACCCACTGTGCGCTAATGCTTGGCTCTTACGAATGTCGGAACTCTAGACCTCTTGTTTCAATTTCATCCAGGCTCGCTTAGCACGTTAAACCCGATATACACAATTTTGGGATATTTATATCACCGGAAGGTAACGTTGTGGGCTCGAATTCCAAGCAGGATGTTTTTTTCCCTTAAACTCTAACGTTCGATCTCTGTAGAATGTGGCTGCTCTAGAAGAAAGTCCTCGTATCGTCGCTCTGTTTGTGTTTTTTTCTTCTGATTCTGACGTTAAGTTGTGGATTTCGCATCGGATTTCAATCAAACGAGGACTCAATTGCTGATATTAGTCGTTAAAAGTCAAACAGCAACCAACCAATCGACTAACCAAGTAAAGTGCGTGAAATTTATTATAAAAATGGTTATGATGTAAATTATTCTCTTTGTGTTAACACAAATGGGTTCATTGAGTTTCTGAAGCTTCGTTGCTTTTCATTACATCCTAATCACGAACTGAGTGCAACCATCTCTTCATTTCCTGTTCTGGCTTGTATCAGTGTAAAAAGTTGAGAAAGATAGTCTGATTCATAATAATACATTATCTTGTTTTCCTACTGTCTCGCAATAAATGAGAACGCCAGCGAAGTTCGTGAAACTTTAAAAAATAATAACGAAAACAAAACAAAAAATGCTCAGACTAGATCTAATTATCTTTCAGAAGTTTATTTTCCTGAAAAAATATAAGGGCAAAAAAAAAGTCTATCGTAGAAACATAGAGTATAATAAATTTATTTTCCGTAATAATGTTTAGGGCGAAAAAAATATCGTAGAAACATAGAGTTTTATCGGTGCTCTGGTTTATAAAGTAACTAATGAGTTCAAAGTCGATCTGTTAAATGTCGCAATTGCTGCTGAAGTGATTGGTTCTCCGGTGTAAACAACAGCAATTACTGCCTTGGTATTTCACAGCTGGGCAGACAGTGGTGTATTATTGTTGTGTCCTTAAAAGACAGTGCAGAAACAAAGGTCTGTGTGTTACATTTCTTTCCCTTGACTTATTCTATGTTCTTTGTTTATATCTCATATGCTTAAAATTTCTTGACTCTCTTTGCTTATAGTTCTTTCTCTTTCTCTTGTCGCTCTTTGTCTTTTTTTGTCAATCTATTTACATTTCTACTTATATATTTATATATTTATCCACCTATCTACTTGTCTGTCTATCTAACTTTATTTTTTTCTCTTTTCCTCTTTTGATTTCTCATTTGCTTTATCTCTCCAGCTCTCTACCTTTCTCTCTTTGTCTGTCTCGTCAACACTCCTCAATTTTTATCTCTGGCTCGCACGTTTTTGCATTAAATGCCATTAATTTTTTTAAATAAATTTTCCAGCCTAGGCAAGATATCGTTGTTAGCACCATCTCTAGCATGACCATATTGATTTGTAAAAACTGTACCAAATTAGATATTCCTAGAAAAAAAACTGTACAAAACAACAACAACAACAATAACAAAACAACAGGAACTTAAAAAACAACAGAACAACAACAGCAGCTGCTACTTAACTTAAAAAACAACAACAGCAACGACAAAGCAACGACTACAACAGCAACAACAACAACAGCAACACCAAAGAGAGATCTAATTTAAAATGACCACATACGTGAGTGGGCGCAGCTGGTAAATTAGCTGGCGGCAAAAAAAAGTTATTATTTTTTAAATTTTTTATTTCTGGATCTTTTTTTGCTTTTAAACTCACGTGTATTTTTAAGCTTTCTTCTTCTGTTTGTGTTAAGGCAAGGCGAGAGCCTGATAGTTGACGCTAGCTAAGAGTTTTCTTCTGTGTTGTATTATCAAGAGATATTGAAACAGACCTGGGCCACTGGAAAAAAATAAACCACAAAAAGAACAAAAGAGGGGAAGAACGAGGTAATATAGTGGTAGAGCGTTAGCCTACAAAATGTATAGTTTGTTAACTCTCTCACTGAATTATTTCACAACATAAGCGATCTGCCACTAACATTCAAGTCTCTTACATTATCAATTTTAACATTAAAATGAAGAAATGTAAAAAAATATAATGATAACGTAATAAATGTTATGTTCGTTTAACAGTTTTTGATCCAGTACTGATTTAATTAAGATGAGCGTGTTTAATTTTTGGCGACACAAATGATTATTGAAACAAAACCGTTATTTTATTTTTATTTAAAACATTTTTGTAATTATAAAGATATAATTTATGCTAATAGTCAGCTACATTAATCTCGGGCGAAAACAACACACAAAAAAAGGACAAAAGTATAAACAAAACAAAAAAAATGAAAAGAGAAAAAACGAATGTGCCAATTATGTAGGTTGAAGGTATAGCCAACTACGAAATAAAGGGTCAGTAGCAACTAGACAGCAACATTTTAATGACTCATTTAAGTGACTTGTTCATAATTATTCTTAAGACAAGAGAAACGTGCCTAGAACAAACTACAGGCGTGAGCTACAAGCGTTCTTTACTGATTGGATATAATTGAATGTTTCGCCTCCATGTGTTTAAGACAGAAGAATTTCAACTCATCTCAACCAATTATGGGGATTGTCTAGACTAAAGAGGTAGTGAGTACAACGAGAATGTAGATTTAGACGCCCGACTTATCATATGTTTAAACGCTATTGTCTATTGTCTAAATCAACTTCAATTTTGTACTTGAAACGTTAGACCTACCCCAACGCTTCAAGTGGGGTGATTTTATTTTATTTTTCAAACGTAGGAGCAGACTTGGATTTCCCGTTCTTAGTAAATTAATATGATTTATTCTTTCCTTCCCACCGCTATGGCTAAAAATAGACGTCCACCTATGTTGCACTCGCTAGAATCTCCCTAAGAGAATGAGTCAGCGTCTATAGACCTATCCTACTAGATTCAACGCCACACTAGATCTAAGTAATCTTGGCTACCGTTACATTAGGAGAACTAGCAGCCTAGATCTAGGGTGGCAAGTACAACGTTGTGTTAAGCTTACGAATCGTCTTAATACATGTGAATAAGAAGGCTTAGGATCTAGGACGAAATGTAACCGCCGCTACGTTATACCTAGGACCTCTAGATCTTTCTCATTCCTCCCCTCACTTTCCTAGTCTCCTGCACTTGGCGTTTTCGCACTCTGAGCTTCCGACATCAGTTTTGAGTGGGAAATACTGGACGCACGCGCGCAGTAACCCAAAGACGTTTTGTCTCGCAATGGCCGCTCGGTGTGAGTCGGTGCGGGCTGGTGCGAGCTATCTTTGCTCACCCGTACTTCTCTAACTCTACACTCCCCGTGAGGGGCAGGGAAGGGAAGGGGAGGGGAGGCGAGATATTCTGGAGATTCTAGTATATAAGCAGTCTGGAACCGACGTGAGGGTTTATTGTTTACGCAAGACGAACAGAAGAGAGTTACTCATCTTAGAGATAACGCTACAATAATACTATAGCATTCACGTGATAAAAGTCGCTGTCTATTAAAAGTATTAGAACTAGCGGTTTGTGTTTTTAACAAAAACTTTGTTTCCGGAAATAAAAAGAATCTCACAATATGATTATAGTACCTTATTAGAAGTTCAATCTACGAGATAGAGCTCCATCACATCTTGGATTTCAATTTCAACAGTTAAAATTGTACTCGTAAATGTTCTACTATTTGCCGGTTGTCTGGTTACATTTGAACGTAAAGGTAAGTGCCTCGACTTTGATTATTGTTTTTCCCGTGTTTCCTTCTGTTTGTTAAAAGTAAAGTTTGACTAAATTGTTCCACACGTTTTTCCTATTAGGCCTATATGGTCGTTGAATGTTTAGATCTAGTGAAAGAAGAAATAGCACCACTATAATAGTAGTAGTAGTAGTGGTAGTAGTAGTAGTAGCAGTAGTAGTAGTAGTAGTAGTAGCAGTAGTAGTAGTAGTAGTAGTAGTAGTAGTAGTAGTAGTAGTAGTAGTAGTAGTAGTAGTAGTAGTAGTAGTAGTAGTAGTAGTAGTAGTAGTAG
>RQTK01000559.1:42824-49976 GCA_003991915.1 Elysia chlorotica | reverse complement strand
AGTAGTAGTAGTAGTAGTAGTAGTAGTAGTAGTAGTAGTAGTAGTAGTAGTAGTAGTAGTAGTAGTAGAAGTAGTAGCAGCAGCAGAGGTTTTAGTTGTAAAAGTAATCGTAGTGACATTGGCAATTTTAAGAGAGTTATTGTCGTTCTTCTAATTTGTATCGTATGCCTATTTGTTGCTATTTTCGTTATTTTTCTCGTTAATACAAAGGTAGACGGAGGAGTCGAAATAATTAATATGTCTCGTAACTTTACGTTGCTTGTTTTCACAAGAAATCATTTAGAAACGTAACTAAAAGATTCGGGTCTGGTTATAGCAACAACGTAAAGGTTGTGGTTTGTTCGTTAAGAAAAAAAAACCCCAAAAAAACAAGGGTGCTTATGTTTTCAAACTATTTTTTCCATCTGTATAACTACACTCACTACGTGAACGTTCTTCTTTTTTTTAGTAATTTAAAAATCTTCTTGCCTCTCAAATTAATTATTAAGATTATGATAGCGGGGAGCCTACATTGGAAACATTTCACAATGCTTGGTATATTATCTTATTAATTGGCTTCTATCTTATGATCTTCATCCATGCCCATCACATATTATTTTCATCAAGAGATGCCCTATGTTCATCTCTTTATCCCCACCAGGCATAAAAATCCATTTCCGACTCAAAGCCAATGAGCTAAATTTAGAGCCCAACTCCAGCTTACGAGAGCCGTTGGATGAGATGCTAGATCAGATAGGGAGCCGTATTAACGATGAACAAGGTAATATGAATATTTGATGGCCCTCATCGGATAATCGGCTCCGCATGCAAAAATATGGTCTCGAGAGTATAAAATGCCCTAGAAGTTTTTGTAGACCCGCTACGCAAAGATGGTCTCGAGAGTATAAAAACAATGCCCTAGAAGTTTTTGTAGACCTGCTACGCAAAGATGGTCTCGAGAGTATAAAATTCCCCAGAAGTTATTGTAGACCCGCTACGCAAAGAGGCGTGGCACCAGAGATAAGGGATCCACCTTCCGGTTTAAAGAGATTAAAGGGAGTAAAGATCTCACCCTGGCTGCCATGTCAGCATAATTTTGATCAACCAAGTTACCGCTAAGTAGGCTATTTATTGACCGTTAGTATAGGTTAAACCCAGATAGAGCTTCGCTTTTACCGAAATAAAACAACAACAATAACAACAACAACAACAACAACAACAACAACAACAACAATAACAACAACGACAGCAACACCACCACCACCACCACCACCACCAACAACAACAACAACAGCAACATCAACAACAACAACAACAACAACAACAACAACAACAACAACAACAACAACAACAACAACAACCCTTCCTTATTGTATGATGTCGAGTGGGGGGAGAACGGTGCTAATATCTTTAAGTTTTTAAATGGGTGAGACTTAAAACAGGGAGTTCCAAGTTTGATTCTTATTCGGGTCTCTTTGTTTGGTTTTTAATGCAAAAAAAATCCGCTACATTGTACATTTGTATAGGATTGTATGGAAAACTGCACATGTACAATAATCTTATCTGCTTCTTCGCAAATTCAGATACTTGTGAGTTGTAAGCAGCGAGAGGTAAAGTGAGGAGGGTCGCTCATTTTCTCTGGCTGGGTCACAAAAGTTTGTGGGAAAATGTCTAGACAAAAAGTAGCATAGCTATACACAGTCATATTTTAATATAGTTAGACTGTTTTGTTTTTTTGTAAAAACAAAAACAAAAGTTTTTAGAATGTTTATGTTGTTTGTTTGTTTTTTTACTGCCCACTACAAAGTGGATTTTAACGCTGAGTAAACCGCTGAGGTCTATTTGGAAGATCCCTGGTTCGAACCGACGATCAGGCAAAACTTGCTGAGACAAAAGTTTTTGTATCACTGCTCTGTCTCTGTGTGACAACACGTATATTTTTTTTATGACTTTTAGACTTGGAATCCGTCCGCGAAAAAAAACAAACAAATTAATCTCCGAAAACGAACGCCAATAACAAAAAAAACGAAATAAGATCTAGCGGCGTAGATGTACAGATAAAAAATATTATTCTGTGTAAAAAAACCGATGTCTTCATTCTTTAGGTTTACAAGTAATTATACGAAACCATACTTTTATGTTATCCCGGATGAAAGAAAACTGAGGAGCGGCACTTGAACTTGAAATTTCCTGGGCTTTAGCCAAGCCAATATCATTTCCCGACGCCTGATAATGATTATAATGGATCTCGTGAGGTGCTGAAAAATCGAAAAACTGGATCGCTCTAGCGCGACTAGGAAAACAGAAAACGTATTAGTGCAAATCAGAGGGTTACGTTAAGAAACGTCATAATAACAGAGCATTGAGGATTAAATATGAGGAAATGTTATATCTTTTTTTTCTTGCATTGATTTGATTTCATAGTTTAGAAGATACTAGATCAAGAATACACTACAATGCCATGATTTATAGCGGACATATTTTAAACATGTTAAGTTTTATTGTTTCAAGCCTAAGTAAAAGGCAAAGCAAAAAAAAATGTAAAGTAACAAATTTAATTATTGGTCATACAATAATATTGTTTAAAATTTCATTTTAAGCTTAAATTTTTCAAACATAACTGTGTTGAAAAAGATTAATAAAACAAAATCTCGGCTGTTAAAAATGTATAACTATGTTTTGCTGGTAGTTGTTTCTATTCTTTGAACGCTATATTTTGCCAAAGAGAAGACTTATCACCAAATGACTTCTCTCTAACCTTCTTTAACGCCCAATCCAACAATATCTCACGTTCTGTCCTTAAGGGGTTAACAAATTAGCAGAGTAAGGAAAACCGACACATTTCCTAGATCGTTGTGAATATTTTACGAGTCAGAGGCAAGTTTTTGGGTCATTATAACATCATTTGGAGGTGACCTCATTAATTTAGTAACACATAAGTACCAGCAGAGACTGTGGATGTTAGTTCAAGATTGGTATTGATAATAACTGATAGACGGAGGATTCGAATAACCTAGTAACAACGTACCTAGGAAAGCAGAAGATTAAGGAAGAACCTTAGAGAAGTTCTTCAAGATACAAACGTAACAAAAACCAACAAAGCTATCATATAAACAATAACGTAAATAATCATCTGATCCTAGGTGACTATTCTCTGTTAACAAACTAATACATTTTATTCATACTATGTATCATAAAAGAGGTTTCCGTTTGGGTTTCCCAGAAAGTTTAAAGTTATGATCATTAAAAGATCATTAATTCCTACTCCGGTCGCCGAAAGTAATAATTATAATGAACTTCTGTATCGTCATAATGTAGAGAACACTTTCATATTTTATTGCTTTTTGATCACGTCTATGGTAATTATTCATGCCACTAATGTTTTTATCATTGTCCCTCATTTACAAACAAGTGGCAGAAAAGTAAAAGAACAAAATGTTTGGTTCTTATTTTTAAGCATCCATAGTCATCAAACAGTCTATCTCGCTGGTGGGTTCTTAGAATAATGTCTACTAATTGTGCATGCTGCATTGTCAAAATAGTGTGGGGCTACCTGTCCTAGCTTGTAGATGACTGCATTTTACTATGTGTTTATTTCTTTGCCTTTGTTCTCTAACTTTGAGTGTGTTAGACGACAGCACTGTCACCCGCATACATGGGCAGAATCCCGCGTAAAACTGTCGTCCCTTTCTATGATCATAAACAACGAAAATAAGATACCACTACTTCCTGTGACGAAAATCAATTTTGGACCTCCATTAACCCAGAGGAGAGGTATCCCCCCACTTCCCCTTCTTCTTCTTCTTTTTCTCCTACTTCTTACAACATCATTATTTTCGATCATCATCATCCTCATCTTCATAACCATAAGCATCGTCATCATTATTATTGCAACAAAATAGAAAATTTTGGAAAATTCACCACGTGCTGCGTCCAGTTGTCATCTCCCCAGGGCTCCGAGCTTTGTTTCGTCGGTCCTACCACATCGGAAAATCTTGTTTTGTTCTCTGGCCCGTTGGAGTCAATTATTTCCAGATCCGAGGGTGTTTCTATTTTCTGAACTTCCTCTGGTACTATTTTAGTTTAGGTTCGTTTGAACATCAAAGGCTCAAGAGATATGGCTAATTTCGCCTCTGGATGTATCTGATTCTGTATTAATAAAGACAGATTATTTTTGGCTGTTGTAAGTCCGAGATCTGCGGTACACAGGTGGCCACATTCAAGACATAAGGGGATAGAATGGCGAATTAGCGGACTTTCAATAATTGTGATGCTAAACTAGGAATAGTTTTATTTCAGTCTTCTAAAAATACTTCTAAAGTTTATTAAGAAATACATTTTCTAAGACTGAGTTATAAAAAATAAACAGATTTACTTTCCTCAATAATATTATCTTACCGGTAATCATTATACGAGACAGCAACTTTGTTTTTCAGAAAGAGATGCGTTCGTTGTTGCTGCTTTAGGTGTACTGATCGAATGCTTTTATATAATGTAGGTGTATATGCATAAAGTTTTACCGAGTAAACTAAACGATTCACATGCATAATATTTGCTAGCGAATTATGGGTAAATGCGTTGTTTTCATGTTTTTTTTCCTTATTTTGTTTTTCATGGATGAAACTGGCACTATTTTAATTCTGGGATGGTGCATTTACAGTCAGAACGAAGAGAGATGGATTATTATGGTTGTTTGAAGATTGTATATTATTATATGCTGAGATTGTGGGAGGTTGAAAGAAATCGATGAATAGATGTAGGCAGACTGTTTACGAAGGGAGAGAGAGTGAAAAAGAGAGAGAGAGAGAGAAAGAGAGAGAGAGAGAGAGAGAGAGAGAGAGAGAGAGAGAGAGGCGGAGAGACAGACACCACACACACAGAGATGTAAATTGGAGAGAGATAGAACAGGTTTCAACTTTGCATGTATGTCTGTACATCCGTGTAAGCATCAAGATGGTGTTTGGGTGCCATTTGTCATGCAAAGATGTGTTGCTTTGTATGCTAATTCGATTATCGAAATTAGAAAATGTCAATGGGAGCGGAATGATGATGTATGCGAGAAATTGGGCGCGGTAATAGCCATATCACAAAAAACATTAGCACCGATATGGCTGCATACCTAATGAATATTATACATTCAGAGCAAAACATAGTCATCATTCTAGATGGCATCGGTAATTCATATTTATTTAGCCAGGTTGACGTAAGACACATCAATGGAATATATAAATAACGAAACGAGATGCACAAAGCAGTCGTGTTCACAACAGCAACAAAAAAAAAAAAGAAAAAAGAAAACCAAACCTGCAAACTATATGCCAAAAACTTAGTTTATCTTGAAATTTTAAGACTATTTTGGGCAAACAAATGTTCGCTGTGAAAGTGGATCGGAAGCTGTGTATTCTAATGACCACTCTCTTGTCCAACCCTCGTGTTTTGGAGTGTGAGTTGAATGTGAGTCAGTCTCTGAAGTGGATTATAATAAGCTGCTGGGCTCACCGTGTGAAGGAAGAGAAAAGAGAAAACTCGCCAAGCCCCTGGGCATGAGCACCGCACCTCCCTGGCTGTCTTGGTCTTCTGTCTGTCTTGGTCTTCGGTCTCATCCAATCTTCCAATTCTATCGATCTTCCACCTCAATCTTCTCTGGCTACGGACCAGATTTTTTTTATTTTGTTTATTTGTTGCCAATCTTTGCTTGTTTCTTTTATTAAATTAACTTTTTAGCTGGATTTTCAAACTCGAATTTTATGTTTCATTCTGGAGTTCAGGCAAGGAAGACGATGAGCGGTTTGTGAGTATCAATCTGGATGGGGAGCTAGATGGAGAATCAGATAACGCAATATTAATACTGTTCGTGGTGCTTTGTTCTGACAAGTATTAGGTTTAGGGTTTGAATTTCAGTTGAATTTTCAAACGGTATTCTAGTGTTATCTTGGGATTCAGGAATGGAATATTTATCTGAATTAATAACCAGATACAAAAGCGTCAATACATAGTTCTTTTGGTGACAATCACGATGTCTGAAATTCGACCCCAATTGGTGTCAATCGCATCCCAATAAAATGCATCATTCCAAATAGACACAAACAGCCTAAAACCAAGGAGTCTGTTTTGTTGCTGATTTTTCTTAATCTGGGTTTCAACATCTATGTCATTCACTTTCTCAGAGAGGTTTTGGGCTCTTGGTCTTTCTTAGTTTGGTAGGAAAGCTATCTGTAGACAATAAGCACTGTTAACAAATATGGCTTTTTACTCAACTTTTTTTCGCTCAACTCAACTCTTTCAGACCTCACCCTACGCTGTCTACAATTCAGCCTGCACTTCAAGAAAACGTAAACTGCAAGGTGTGCCATAAACCATAACCTAATACCCGATTTCAAATATTGCTCAACCGATTCTATCTTTCTATGGTTAGTATCCGATTTAATGTGTTGTTTTTTTCCCTAAGAAAAAGTTTGCAACTCAGCATGGAATGAGCTTAAGTTCTACATAACCTATAAACCCTGCGTGGGTTTTTGAAAAAGGTTATTGTCTTTATTATGGAATATTTTATAAATAGCAACAATGACCAATGTTCCGTTACGCAAACCTTCTGGTCACAATTCCAGAACGTGACAGACTCAATAAGTCATGTCCGCCCTTCGGTTACATAGAATGATAGGTCTGGATGTCGCGATGCTCAAATAAAAGGGTCGGTGAATGAACTCGTCCTGTATTTGTCTTTCTGTTTGCCTACTCCATATTTCTGTCTCTGCCTATTTCTTTCTCTTTCTCTCTCTCTCTCTTTCTCTCTCTTTCTCTTTCTCTCTCTCTCTCTCTCTCTCTCTCTCTCTTTCTCTCTCTCTCTCTCTCTCTCTCTCTCTCTCTCTCTCTCTCTCTCTCTCTCTCTCTCTCTCTCTCTCTCTTTCTCTCTCTCTCTCTCTCTCTCTCTCCCTCTCTCTTTCTGATGCCACACAGTGTGGCGATATCAGGACTTCCGTCTGATCCAGGCTTATTATAATAACACCAATGCAAACAAAATAAAACGAAGTCCTGCAATGTATTACCAAGCTGGAGAACTTCCGATTGGGAGACCAACCCTTTGTGAAAAATGCAGTGAAAAATTGTGTGGTACAAAACAAGTCCCTCAGCATGCATCCTTCGATCCAATATAATGTTTTAATCAGGAAGTGG
>RQTK01000559.1:37824-40324 GCA_003991915.1 Elysia chlorotica | reverse complement strand
GGGATCCGAGACTATACTCTGACATAATTCTTTACACAGAGACAGGGCGGGGATACCATGACTCCTGTCTTATCAGGTTACATTAGAATAGCACCGACCCATCCAGAAAGGGACGAAATTGTCAAATTCAGGGACTGGCTGGCTTAAGTGGTAGAGCGCTGGCTTTATATTTGGGATGTTCCTGCTTTGTGTCTATTTCGTCCCTAACTAGTCGGTAGGTGGTAGTATAATGTGATCGGCCTTCCTTGTAATGTCTTTGTGTGCAGGTCTTGGAAACCGTCCAATATATATTTTAGTCGTTGAAGTTCGACGGGGGAACAAACCATTGCTAAAAGTGCATTTTGTTACAGTTTTTGTAGGGGCGCTACAGGTGTGAATTTTGTTACAAGTTTTGTAGGGGGGCACAGGTGTGCATTTTGTTGTTAGGTTAAAGTTACACCTGTGTGGAGTGGAAGAAGAACCAATCGCACGCCAAAAGAGCGAATACGTGTATTATAACGGTTTTGTTTTTTTTGTTACAGTTATTTTCTATACACCTTTGTTGCTGGTTAATGTGGCACCTTTGTGCAGGGAAAGCAGTGCATATCTTATGCAAAAAATAGTGTATCTTTACCCACATAATAACACGTTTGGCTACTTCTTTACACTTTTATTTGCTTAATGGGTTGGCAGCTCGGCTCGGTTGGAGAGAAAGACGTACCAATCCAATGCCAAAAGAGCATATCTGTTCAGTTCTAAGCTAGAATTGTGATACTTTATACACTTTTATTGTTGGATGTGTTGGCAGCCTTGTGAAGGGTGGTAAGCACCGCGCTCTACTACAAGACCGTTTGCTTGCTCACTGTCATCTCGGTTTGAATAAAATACAGACCCGAGGATTGATTAGATCACGACGCTGTATAGGATTCAGCAGGGAAGCCAAGGAGACGTTAAACCCGGATAAAGAGAGAGAGCTCTGTCTCTTTCTCCTTTTCTCCCTCGCTTCTCCTCTCCATTTTCCCCTTCTTCTCTCTCTGCCTCTCTCTCTTTCGCTTTACCTTTCTCTCTCTCTCTATCTCTTTCGCTCTCTTTCTCTCTCTCCCTCCCTCTCTCTTTTCCTCTCTCTATCTTTCTCTCTCTCCCTTCACCTCCCTCTCCCTCTCTCTCTTTCTCTCTCTCCCTCTCTTTTTCTCTATCTCTCTCGCTCTCTCTCTTTCTCTCTCTCTCTCCTTCTCTCTCTCTCTCTCTCTCTCTCTCTCTCTCTCTCTCTCTCTCTCAAGAGGACCTGATTAGCTCACGTTGAGCAGTCATGCACTGAATGTCAGTGCTAGTGGTGGCAAGAGGACACAGGCTCTAGTTTTACTTCAGTAATGATTTAACTCTGGAATTTGGATGGCAAATTCCATATAATTTTGTCTGTCTATTACACACATGATAATACGTTTTTTGCCTTCATTTATGCAATGTTTGCATCCTTCTTCGCTTTTGTTTCCTTTCACCCTAAGCCTTCTCCACCGCTTTTTGTGATTAAAATTTTGTACAAGCGGAGCTGACCAGGGGTCTATGTAATATTTAAGATTTTGGTGACGCGGAGAAGAGGTGCGAAAGTCAATGTTAATATCATCCATATTCTCCTGCTTACCCCCGACACAAAAAACTTACCAAAAAAGACGATGGATATAATAATGCTACGGCAAAACGGTTTAATCAGTCACAAGTCACCTTTATAGGTCTTGTGTTTGAGCTTTCTTAACATAGAAAAACTACTTCACTTACACTTAGTCTAAATGAAGTTGATGAGATTACGCTAGATTATAAGCGCATTTAATGATTTTAACATCGTGTAATATCATTATCTGAAAAGTAAAAATTTCGACTTGTATCTGACTCATCCTGGTAATCTGCATGAATGTACTCTTTGCTTGGAGTAAATACTCAACACTGGAACACTGGCGTCGGGCAACAGACGGGTAACAGACTAACAGGCCTTGAGTGAGCTCGTGTTAAGGGGAGCCCTGCCAACCTTACGCTAAAGATAGAGAGTAGCTGGTTTCAGTGGTAGTCCTTCAAGTCTACTATGTTGGATGCTTAGCGTCTAACCTTTGAATTGCATAAAAAAATAAATTTTATTGTGAGCGGGATACGAGACTATCCTTTGATAACTTTACAGAGAGACAGTGCGGCGGTACCTAGACTCCTGACGCACCCGGCCACATTAGAATAACACTGACCCATCCAGAAGGGGACGAAATAGGGCAATTCAGGGACTGGCTGGTTTAAGTGGTAGTGCGCTGGGCTTGTATTTGGGATGTCCCTGTTTCGAGTCTGATTTCGTCCCTTACTAGTCGGTCGCTTGTAGTATAATGTGAGCGGCCTTCTTTGCAATGTATTTGAGTGTAGGTATTGGAACGTGTCCGATGTATATTTAGTCGCTGAAGTTGAACGGGCAAACAGACCGTTGCTAAGAGTGCATTTTGTTACAGTTTCTGTGGGGGGTTACAGGTGTGGATTTTGTTAGTTT
>RQTK01000559.1:10502-22435 GCA_003991915.1 Elysia chlorotica | reverse complement strand
CTACTACTACTACTACTACTACTACTACTACTACTACTACTACTACTACTACTACTACAGAGATACAGAAGCAGAGAGAGAGAGAGAGAGAGAGAGCCAGACAGAGATAAGCAGACATACAGAAAACAAAGAAACAGAGAGACAGAGAGATATAAGAGGGGAGGGGGGATTTGGTTAAATTGGTTTAATTATTCAGGCTCAGCATTATATAGGCTTTCTTGATGACGGACCCCAAGACTAACGTCTGACAATTGTACGTGCTGTCACACACAAAACAGGGCGGGGATGCTATGTTTTCCGTCTCAGCCGATCACATTATACTGACACCGACTAAACCTGTTACAGTGGACGGAATTCGACAAATCGTGCCAATCGTGGGATTCGAACCATGGACCTCCCGATCGTAACACCAACACTCTACCATAATTATGAGCCAGTTTTTTGTTGTTGTTCTTTTTATTTATTTGTTTTTTGTTGTTTTTTTCTTTGGGGAGGGGTGGGGGGCAGAGAAAAACGACAGACAGATAGAGGCATATACAGAGAATAACAAACATAGATGATCTAGAGAGGAAGGTAGATATATAGAGATAGGGAGAGAGAGAGAGAGAGAGAGAGAGAGAGAGAGAGAGAGAGAGAGAGAGAAAGTCGGACAGACACACAATGATAAAGGCAGGGAGACAAAAAGAGAGAAAACAAATATTACTTTATTTAGTGGCTGCAATTTTCACTCCCGGGGTGAGAATTACTAACTACGATTATTTTTACGCCGGGGGTGAGAATAACCAAAAGGCTGTCCAAATTCTATCCCCCCCTCCCCCTCTAACATTCAGGGCGGCTGAGAATAGCCAAAACACGGTGTGGTTTCTACTCTCACCCCCCTCATATACAAAACGAGATAGAGCGTGAGAGAGAGAGAGAGAGAGAGAGAGAGAGAGAGAGAGAGAGAGATCTAAGAGAGTAAGAGAGAACGGGCCAGAGATGGAGAAAAAGGAAGAGAGAAAAAGAGAGAGAGAGCTATAGGGGGAGTAAAGATACAGTATGTAGATCCAGACCAAACTTATCTAAAGGTAAATGAGGTTTAGACAGCAGTATAATGAGTGAGAAAGGTCTAATAAAGAATTACACCCCTTAATAAACTTAATTTTTACTTTAAAAAGTACCTTTAGTAAGAGGTCTAAGCTTTTTCTACTAGCCCTAGTACACCGGACTTTCAGCCCTTAGGCATTCCATGAGCCTGTACCTGGTAAAGGAATGAGGTGAAACATTCTGTCGACAAAGGATCAAGCGCTAATGGTATATGGAGTGATGGTAACTTGATTGGTTAGTACATAGGCTTCCAAAGGTAACAGGGAAAGTCCACAAAGATAGGAGCACTTGCAGTAAGAGTCAAAGTGAGCTACAAAACAATATCAATTTATTTAACTTATAGCATATTTTGTTCGATAGGGCACTTTACATTTTAGCCCAGGAGTTCTAAAATTATTTTTTACCGTTAGGCAAAAATCCAACAACAAACAACCTTCGCTTTTTTTATCATAGTCTGGTCTTTATCCCTGGTTATTGTTAAGAAAAACCCACCCCCCCCCCCCTCCCCACCGGCCCATCAAACCTTCCTCATTTAATTACCGCGTCTGCAATAGGTGAAATTGTAAATTATACTTCAGACTCAAAGACTTAGTGAAGATCTAGCTTAAGATTTGTATTGCTTTTTTATAAGATCTCAGTAGACACAGTAGAGGGTAATGATCACATTCTTCTAATGTTCCGAGAATCTCATTTTAGAGGCTGAATCTAGATATAGAACTACCAACTCAAGTTAAGGGCTAGCCTTTATTCACTTCCTCATAACAAATAGGCCCGAGGTTCGAAAATGTGTACCTAGTTAACAGGAAAGATTTAAAGAAAAATTCCACATAAATATACTGGAAGACTTTAGAAATGCTAAAAACTACTCCTCCACTTAAGGTGTGGCGAAAAACATTATGTGCCACGTTAGAAGGGGAACAATCCATACTACACGACTTTAGCGACAAAGCTAATACAGAGTTATAAACCTTGTTGTATAACTAAGTTTTTCTTCACACGGTTCATTTCTTTATTACAAGCTATTGACTAAGCTTACACGACAACCTCAACTTAAGTCGACTCTGCTGCTTAATAAGTCTACACATATTTGTATGTTATAAATTAGGTTCAGGGAAGGCACACGACTAAAATAAGCGGTGGTTAAAAATGCGTTTCAAAAGGAGGAGAACAAGTATTGCCCATTATGGGACTAGGAATATTTACTTGTCATTACACTCACATAACATTATTGTTTAAACTAATAAGCAAATATAGTCCCTTACATTGATAATGACAAAGTTCTTTTACTGACACTTTTTAAATGAAAGATAAATCATCATAAACATTTTTATGTTTTAAATTGATCATAATATTAATATAAATCCAAGGAGAAGAAGCGAACATTTATCACGCAGTAGAATATGAAAAATAATCTTATTGTTTTCCATAAATGTTACGAAAAACAATACTTTGTCTTTTTTTTCATTATTTTAAATCGCAAAAAATTACCAAATGTTATGGAGCGTTTTTTAAACCTGTAAGGCAGAGCCCAAAGATTATCAGGCTTCAATAACTATTGGGATTCACCAACGTAACTTTAATAACCAGCTTAGAGGATTTAGGAGATAGTAAACTCACACAGAAAGCGAGTATAGAGATTGGTAAAGAAAGAGAGATATAGGGAGAGAGAGAGAGAGAGAGAGAGAGAAAGAGAGAGAAGAGATAGTAAGAGAGAGAGAGAGAAGAGATAGTAAGAGGAAAAGAAGAGAGAGTAAGAGAAAGGGAGAGAGGAGAGATAGTAAAAGAGAGAGAGAGAGAGAGAGAGAGAGAGAGAGAGAGAGAGAGAGGGAGGGAGGAGGGAGAAGGGGGGTAAAGAAAAAGAGAGCGTGAGTAAATGGTGGGGAAAGAGGGAGCGAGAGAGAATGGCTGAGAAAGAGAGAAGTTAAGAGAAAAGAGAGCGTACTCTAGTTTCTGATGATACACTAAAATAAACCAAGAAATGTAAAATGACAGGTGTGGGCATGGTGGCGCTCGGTTAGAGTGCTTGTCTAAAACGCAGGGTTCGAATCCCACTCAAGCCACTGATTTGGCTGGTGTCGGTCTAATGTAACTGTCCAATTCGCGGGATAGTCACGCTTTGTGGTAAGGTCGCCATTTAGGATCTTTCCTGGGACCTAGCAGGCGCTAAGGTAGGAGGAAGATAGCAGTTACACGTGAATTGAATTTATTTTGTTTTGTGGGTGAAATTGGAGACGAGATCCAGAAAGCATCCTTGGGTAGAATTGTTCTACACACAAACAAGTTTTTGATCTTTGGTGCACTCAGAGTCCTAGAAATATTGTCCTATTTGTGGTCTAAAAGAGGAGTAACTCTTACTAAACGACTTTGGAGGAAACACTAATACAGAGTTATACACCCTGGTACTCCACTGCAAAACGGCACACTTTTGAATGTCGCTTAAAGTCCAAAGTCACCACTGATTGGAATTATTGTGGTCGGCACCCAAAACTTACCTCTGACAGTTTTACATGATGCCACCCAGATACAGATCTGGGGTGTCAAAAATTCCTGCCTCAGCTGGTCACAGTATACTGACCTAACAAGTAGGTGACAAAATTGAACAAAAAGTGTTGAACCGCGAACCACAATATTGAGAAACTAACATTCCAACGCTTTACCACTTGCTCCCCGTACAAGGCTAAGGCTTTAACTACAAGCTTTTGGTGAAAACCACGCGGCCCCCTCAACAAAAGACAATGTTTTATGGATTTACGAAACCCGCTTACATTTTTAAGTAATAAAATAGATTTGACTTAAGGGAGGCGCATACCGCTTGATTTATTGTAAATAGAAATTAACAATTTAAAGGTAGAGATTTTAGGTAGTGATTAGTTATCCCGGCACACTTCCAGGGAAAGAAAAAGGATCATTATACTAATTATGCTGTTTGAGATTAGAACTCTCGACTTGTAGAGGCGTCGGTATTAAGTCGTCATAGCATTCAAATAGATTATCGTTTATACCACTAGACTTCCAAACGCAAATGCCCAAAGTTTTCTAAGGAAACAACTTGAAAAAATTACTTTTCTTGTATATTTAATTAGACATAATAGTACCAAAAAAAAGTTTTAAGAGGAAGATCCAAGATAATACTTGGACAGAATGGAAAGAATACTTGGAAAGAACATACTTACGGATTCTTTCATTGGTAGCGCAAAGCTGTTAATGGACAATGTTTGACCAGAGTGAATGTGGTGGCTCTCGTGATGGTGTAATGCAGGGTTAAAATTCCACTGCAGCCACCGGACCCCAACTGGTTGAACCGTCCGTTATCGCCGTTCCGCATCATAGTCGTCAGACTGCAACGCCTCGGCTTCCTTTTGTATTCTTGTGCATAGAATCCTCCACTGATCCCTCTGTCCTGCGATCTTTTTCAGGTTTTCAATGTGTTTGAAGGTTGAACTGGTGTCGGTTAAATGTGATTGATCAAGTCTCGGGAATCACGCTCTGTGGTAACGTCGCCGTTTAGGTTCTTTTTATATTTTGAAGACGCTTAACTATAAGAGATAGATAGATAGTTAGTTCGAGAAAAAGAGAGAAAGAGAGAGAGGGAGAGAGAGAGGGGGAGAGAGAGAGAGAGAGAGAGAGAGAGAGAGAGAGAGAGAGGAGAGAGAGAGAGAGAGAGACAGAGAGAGAGAGAGGGAGAGAGAATGAGGGAACTGCGCTTTTTTAGACTACAGATTCTTTTAATTAACAGGAGCGCTCTCAGCACCACTATGGCATTTCTATGAATTCGGTGAGTTTACAGTTTCCATCTTTAAGAGTGTGTACAAAACGCCCCAAGAGAATTTTAGTGTTAGATAATCATGGTTGGTTAATTGGTTCATATTTAACTTGAGCAACTAGCTTATGCCGCGAATAGCACTCAAGAATAACGTTTGGCAATTTTTACGTCAGATAGATAGAGCAAGAAAACCTGGACTTCAGCCTCAGGTGATCTTTAGTTACACAAGGCCCAATCAGTAAATGCGAGCAAATGCGATGCGAAAAATCTGAAATTTGACGCACAACCAAGACTAGCACCACAAAACTACAATTATTCACAAGCAGATGCCCCAGAAACATCATCAACGTTAGGTGGTCTGATGTTGTATCAAAGAACTGTAGGCTAGAATTAAACAAACCCCCATCGAGGCAGAGATTAAAAAAAGTGAATGGGGTTGGGTGGGCCACACACTTTGAAAGCATGTATCTAACATCACAAGCAAGCCCTGTACTGGTATCCCCAAGAAAAAAGAAAGGTCGGCCGGCCATCCACAGCAGACTTGGCGAAGAAGTGCCGACACATAGATAAAAGCTGCTGGTACCAAATGGGCAGAGCTGAAAAGGAGTAGCCAAAACCGAGTCAGATCGAGGGGAGTTGCTGCGGGCCTATGTTTCATAATGTTATGAAAATAAGATCGAAAGTTTGTTTTCAACATACAAGGAACGGTTTAGAAAGTAAAAGAAATAACCCCCTTTAAGTGTCGAGGGTGTTTACCAAGCATTCACTACATGTAGTCTTCTTTTCACTGGACAAAGCAAAGGATATGGCCTTATTTTTATGTTTTAAATAATGTATTAAGCCATCTTTGGACGAAATTGTATGATTATGTGGAGACTTTCAGCTCCAAATTTTAGATATTATACCTAGGTCTAGAGTAGATAAAGTAGACTATAGAAATCCAGATTGAGATCTAATCTAGATCTACATCTCTAAGTGCAAGGTCCTGGATCTAGACCTTGGATCAAGATCTTATATCTAACATATAACTCATTAATGGAAAAAAGGTTATTTTTAAAATATGTTTACTCAGATAGTGGAATAAGATTATTAACCCTCAACGCATAGCCTGAACCATTACATGAGCGTTTCTTTTTAAACGCTCATGCAGCACACTTAGCACAGCGCGTCACGAAGAGCTCTGAGGCAGTCACGTGACTGCTCCGGGTGTTTTGATTAGCTATGCACTGATACAGAGGAGGGGGGGGGGGATGGGGAAGGGTCGCGGGCTGTGATTTCCAGTTTTTAAAATAGCTTTGGTTAACCAAAACAAGTCTATATACAAAATAATAGAAACAGGAAAACCACAGTCAGGTGATACATAGATGATGGGTTCCCTGCAACACATACACACTGCAAACTCATTCTCATTTAACTGTTTGTGTGTGTGTGTGTGTGTGTGTTTGGTGTTTTGGGGGGGGGGGTGTATCCAATAAGTCTATTTTTCATAGATATTTTATGAATCTCGAATGGGTTGCAATTAGAGAGTGACAAACGCAATAAAACGCTGAAGAAACAAATGGCAAGATCAATGTTTTTCTTCAGAACTTAGGTGCAGAGCCTTTAATATTATGTTTGCGATGATCGGTACCACGGGATTTATTTTTAAGTAGAGAGCCCTATGCATTTCTTCTTCCACCCCCTCCCTCCTCTGCCCCGTCTTCGTTGGCTCTAAAACAAAGAAGAATGATTTGATATCATACCAAGCATAAATATTAGTCTTATACCCATAGATTCTACTTTATTTGACTAGGCCAAGCCACCACCATCCGCGTAACGTAGAACATGTACATGTGTATTAAAACTGATAACTCTTGAGAAGATGATGGTTTTCTGCTGGGATAAGGTCTTGAGTAACAGATGCGTTAGATGAGTTACTAACAGAGTAACTGGTATATTAATCTTATCTACCCATACCTGCAGCTGTTGATATTATGGATTAACTCTGGTTAGTGTAGGGGATTCAGGCATATTGCGATCTTATGCACTTGTCGCCCGGTCGCCACCACAGTGCTTGATTAGGTTTGCGCCTTGAGTAATAGCGGGGCGGGAGCTGGTAAGCTTGTAGTTGTGTTTGATTTTCTGCTTAACATTCAACTCCAGCACTATAAAGGCTATATTGTGGACGGGCCGCAAGAATGACGTCTGACAATAATGAGTGCTGCACACAAGAGACAGGACAGCGATACCTGAATTCCTGCCTCATCGGTCACATTACACAATGACACAAATCCAACCAGTAGGGGACAATGCTGGACAAATACAATATTTGAACTATACTGGGATTCCAACCACGATCCTTATGATGTGAAGGCCAACGCTCTGACAATTGAGCTACTTTGCCCCACCCCGTAGAGTGGTACATCGAATGCCTCAAACCAGGCGTCATAGTGTTCTGTCCACGACCAACTGCCTTAATCAGCAATAGTTGAGTGGATCTCAGTATAATGTAAACGGCTGAGACGGATGCAGTCATGGTATTCTCTCTGGCAGTATGGAAGTTGTCAGGAAAATAGGAATATATGAAAAGTTAAACAAGGAGAGAAAGAAACAGACAGAGAGACGAAAAGACAGACATACAGGCAGACAAAGAAAAATAAAGAGACCGAGACAGAGACAGAGATACCAAGAGAGAGAAAGAGAAAATTAAATGAAATGCGAGCAAAAAAAATTAAAAGTTCTATAAAACACAAGCGCAATGGAAGAGGCATAAAGTAATATTTCTTAATAAATCGGATATTTTTATCTACACATCAATTCTCTCCAAATTCATAACAAAAAAGAAATACCAGCCGATTCCATAAACACCTATTTTGGACAATAATGTAAAAGCCTAGCTAGTGCTTGTAGATCCAACATTATTTCTCTCTACTGCGTTATAAACATGCATTAAGTGTATGCTATATAAATGACACAGGCAGATAGAAGCATCAATACAGCATATCTAGATTTTAGGTGTAATTCGGAGAAACATCTTCCCAAACACTCGTTTAGGATGAGTGAATATTTTAGCCATGAACCTCCTCTGTTTAGTAATCTTTGCGGTCACGTGGTATAAACAATGATCTCTTTGACTTGCAAGAAATTAAACTGGAAGCCAATGATGCATCAAAAGTTACTGGTTATAAACAAAAATTAATACAATAATTTCTAGCCATTTCTACATATTCCTACCTCTAACAAGTGCTAAAACTAAAAGCAAATAGTTCTAGTTCTAAAACTATTGCTTTCTACGAAAATTTCAGAGTCAGCTTAAATTTTAAAGATTTTCTGTTTTTTTTAGTATGTTAATTTTAATCTGTTATTTATGTGACTGTGTTAAAATTGTGTTCATTAAAATGTGTAAGCACCCGCAATCTCAGCATGTTAAATCCCAGAGCAGCGTAGAAATTTTTTACACACTTTCTGACACTGCTTCATAGACCAGACAAGTTTGGAGGCGTTCATTGTGGGCTCAGTTTATTAATTGTTGGGTTTCAAACAAAGTCTATTATTCATTAATGTTAAAGGAAAAAAAAGGTTTAATAGACCAATAAAAATGCCAGACGATTAGGGGTCTCAAGATAATAAGTATATAATTAGAAGTTACGCTGCCAAGTTAGAATTAAATTTATAAGCCTTCCTTTGAGTTTGGTTAGCCTATGAAGCAATAACTTTTGTGGAGAATAATGCTCAGGTTTATGACGCGAAGGTTCAGTTATTATAAAACAACAGTGAAAGCGAAAAAACAACCGGCACGGCACTCCATGATGATAAAATTCTTATATTCCTCACTGCGCGCATTGATTTAGGCAGTGATGAAACCTACTCACTTTTTATACTAATCTTTCTCTCCTCAGGTGATACATCATTATGTAAGCGATCATGTGAGGTAAAGATTGTAACCCCAGAATTTAATGTAAGCGGGGTCACATAATGTCTGTTACCAGAGCATTGTGGGTAAAAAGTTCCTCGCTTCCAGAGCCTGGTCCGTGTGTCTGGTAGTTACTACACATATTTTTACATTTATTAATCATAAATCGCATGCGTGATGTTCACAGACTGTACAGACGTATCCGGGGGAGGAGGGAGGGAGGGGAGCTGAAAGAGGGGCGAGAAATTCGATACCTAAATTAATGTGTATATCTATAATTATTTAATCTTATGAACAGCGTAACAGGTACCTCCACAGTTACCGGAACAGGAACAGTTACAGCCCTACGTACCGGGTACCTGTTCCGTCGAAAGTAAGTACCTGGATGATCGGTTCAGCTCGGCACTAGTAGACAAGTCCACGCTATCAAGACAAACGTCACGACTCGCTATGGAAACAGCTTCTGGAGGTTAGAGGATTTTGGTTTTTGTTTTTGTATTATTTTTCTATATTTATATAGAGGCTTCAAAGGATTGATATAGATAATTGTTTGTTGCATTTTAAACCTTTACTATATAGGCTATATTGTGGACGGGCCCCAAGACGGACGTCTGACAATTTTATGTGCTGCCACACACGAGACAGGGCGGGGATACCATGACTGATCCCAAGATCCGAACACTAAGATCTGACAATTTCTCACAAGATGTAACACAGAGATAAAGCGGGGATACCAGGACTTCTGTCCCAATGCCCATTGAGGAGTATCTCTGTGGTCCCATGATCGAGTATATCTCTGTGGTCCCAACCGATCACATTATATCGACACCGACCCAAACAGAATGGCAATGTTTGAGCAAGTATGGATCTTTCGAGGGTTTTCTTTTTGTTTCGTTAGTATTAATTTTAATTTTCTAAAGATGCTTACCATCTAAATGCATATATTGTGACCGAGCAAATCTCGGGTACTTTGTTCTGAGATCCGTCGCTGTGAAAAACTTTTTTTAAGGCCTTGGAGGCATGAAACTATGAGGAGATCTTTGCCTTCTCCGTGAACAGATTTCTGTTATAGAAACCCGGCTCACGTAATTCACAATCTGAAAGGACAACAGCACAGGTTACATAATCATGGTAGTTCTTTTTCTTATTATCTCTATATCTTTCTTTTTCTTTTAATTTATTCCTTTGCTTCTTTTTTCCTTTTGTCTCATATCCTTCTCACTTTCTCAGTTTTCATCACTCGTCCCCTTTCTCTATATCTCTCTTTATCTTTGCCAAACTATCTCCTTCTTTTTCTATCTATTAGCCTATCTAACCTTTTCTTTCTCTCTTTCTCTCTCTCTCTCTCTCTCTCTCTCTCTCTCTCTCTGTTACTCTTTCTCTCTTTCTCTCTCTCTCTCTCTCTCTCTCTCTCTCTCTCTCTCTCTCTCTCTCTCTCTCTCTCTCCCTGTTTCTCGCTCGCTCGCTCTCTTGGGCTTAAAAGCAGCAAAATACATCAGCGAACCCAAGCTTTCTCTTTGAGTGGCAGCGCATAAAATCTCTAGACGTTAGTGTTGGCACCATTAACGAGCCTTCACCCTGGCCACGAAGAAATAGACCAATTAATTATAATTCTGGCCGAAGAGTATTATACACGTATTATGAGCGCGCTTATATAGCTTGGAGCGCTTTATTGAGGGAACCTTAGGCAAACTTTACGTCTTACTTTAAGATAGTCCCAACGAGGAAACAGGGCTCCCAAGATACGTAACCGCTGTTGTTGTTGTTTTGTTTGTGTGTGTAGGTTTTGGGATCCACACAACGACACGGGATGACAGAATTACGTCCCTTGGGCATTGGATTTTCCCATCGCTTATATTGGCTGGCTGCGCATGTCTAGGATAGCTCTATGAATGGACGATGCAGATTTTCTTACCTAAACTCTATGTTTTCAAGTTAAGTTTGCTCGAGTTGTTTTCTTCATTCCAACGTCAGCTGCTGCAGCAAGGCTGTAATGGACGGGCCTCAGGGCTAACGTCTGACAATATTAAGTGCGGGGGCACCGGACGCATGCCGATCATATGATACCGACAGGACCAGTAGGAAACGAAATCGGACAAATAAATTGTGGCCTATTCTGAGTTTTCGAACCGGGGACCTCCTGATTGGGAGACCAACACTCTACAACTTGCGCCGGTTCGCCCTGCGCTTTATCGCAAGATTTTTTGTTTTTTTTTCTTGTTTTTTTTTACACCTAGGATATGGCACCTGGAGACACAGTCCAGACTCCAGACACGCAGGTCGTTAAGGAAGAGCCTGTCATTTCTCAGGCTGTTACTGCGCCAGTTTTCTCAGGGAACGCCCGGAACCTCATGATGATCATTGTAGGAGCTCTAGATGGGTGAGCTGGTGGTTTGCGGTTTGAATCTCAACCTTCTCAACCAATATCCGTGTCCTCCTAAATGATTCGCTGAGGAACCTTGCGGGGATACAATTACTTCTTTCTTTCTCAGTGTAGATAAGGAGATTCTGCTGGAGAGTCAAAACAATAGAAATTTGGAGTCAAAAGGCACTTTTTGTTCGGTTAAATAAAGTGGGCACAGTGAATTTTAAATGTCATATGACAGAAGACAGGCGGAGATAGAAAGAAGTAAAGAGTAATACTAAATAGAGAGAGACAGAGAGACAGATACAGAGAGAGACAGACAGACAGAGAGAGAGAGAGACAGACAGACAGAAAGAGAGAGAGAGAGGGGGGGGGAGTGGGCTACAGTACATTATACTTTTATAGTGTCTCTCTTCATATCCATTGTGTAATTTTAAGAAAGAACAAGCTCCTTTTTTTTTTTTAACACAACAACTAGAGTTGCAAGAAATAGCGTGTTGTTTCTAATTTTATTATGTGCGTGAATTAAAGATTAAAGCTGATGCTGTTGATTTCTCCAACACAAATTTCTTTTGTGGATGAACAAGTTTATCGATTTCTTTATCGTATCTTATCTTAAGAGTGGTTCTGGAAAAGCGTTCTTGTTGGTTTTTTTTTTATTAACCATTGTTAGTTTGAAGTCAGAGTGAGAAGGGCGACTTGGCATGCGGGGTTTCGTGGACCAGGCTAGGCCATGGTGGTTGGTTGGTTGGTTTAACGTCGAACAACAGCACTATATAAGCTATATTGTGGACGGGCCCCAAGACAGACGTCTGACAATTTTATGT
>RQTK01000559.1:0-10305 GCA_003991915.1 Elysia chlorotica | reverse complement strand
GTCCGAATTATAAATATAAAGCCTCTGGTGTCATGTGGTTCTAAAACAACTAGTTTTTGAATTTTACAATTTTTTTTAGTTTAACCCCTTAAACATGTGTTAGTTTTTTTGTGTGTTTAAAAAAAAAATAATTATCATGTAAATATCTGGCGGTAATCTGGGATGTGCAGTTTTTTTTCTCTAGACATTTGTTTGTTATAAACCAACTTAACTATAACAGCCAATAACTATACTAATTTGTATCGAAGGACTAGTAAATTGAAAAAAAAATATAGCAGGTTTTGTGGTGTAGTAATACCACATGACAGGCCTATAAATTTAAGTCAGTGACGGTGTACAAGATTTCAACATAATTATCTATGAGCTAAACGCCTAATTAAATCTATAACGCGTTGCAGGTCTATGTTATCCAACCTACGCTAGCCTTTTAATTGCGTTCATCGATTCTTAAACACGTTTAAAATACCTTTTTTCTTATATTTTAAAGATTTTGTTTGGGCATATAATTATATAGGAGACTCTCAGGCTATGACATAACATTCGACTTGAAACCTGACTCGTGTGAGCTGAAGTAAAGGTAAATCTGTTGTCTTATTGTTTCACTATCTTATGTGCTTCAGTAAAAATCATAAAAAATAGTAGAAGTAGCGGAGGCAGCAATATCAGTTAAAATGAGTATACAAATGTATTTTACAACACCATAGTAAAGGCTCGATTGAATTCACAAATAGATGCGTCGAAATTAATGTAACAGAGAGTCGATTTATTTTGAAAACCATCTGAAGCTTTTTTCTTCATTTTATCCTATTGGTGATTTTTCTATGGAGTCTTTGTATGTGAAAAACTTTTTGTATAATTTGGAACTATAAGTTTGAGAATACAAATAAGAATTTTTGACTTTTATCTAAAACCCTTTATCCAAACCTGTTTCATTATGCTATATTAAAAAAGGCTGTATGAAATTACGCTTAGGTCGGAAATACTCTCACTACTTAAATTGGGTACATTCTTATCTTTTTGACTTCTACCCGAGCGCCTCTACATTTGCAATGACAAAATCTATTTTTGGTACCGATAATGGCGGTTGTTTTGAATCATCTTTGTGCAGAGGTGACAAGTTTCTACGCATTAAAATTATGATGACATTTTAAGGTAACAACATTATGATGGCCATGAGTGTAAACAAAGATAAAAAACGGACTCTATTAACTTGGATCGAGACGGCATGAACTGAATAAAAATTATGACATTTATAATGAAAAATAAAATACTATATTAGTTTTACGTTATTTATATTGCCCTATTAATGCTTCTACTAAATGTTGATAAGATTAAATTTTCAAAATGTGTAGATTCTTTGTTTTGTTTGTAAACGCCCAACACCAGCACTATATAGGTTATATTGTATATTTATTTACAGATAAATTTCAAAAGACAATTTTAATATTTCATATTTAGTCTACAAACAGCAGAAACCATCTAAAATAATTGTCTCTCTGTCTATCTATTTTATTCTCTCTCTATCTCTATCTCTTCCTTTTTCGTGATATTTTAAAAAATTTATTTACAGTTAATTATCGATGCAACTTGTTACTTAAACCCATATGTTATAGCTATAATCATTTACTAAATTTTAATTTACTCCTAATGTTTCCTTTCTGTTTAAACACAACTCTTCGTGTCTGTCTGTTTGCCTGTTAGTGCGTTTACCTCTCCACTTTTCTATCTACCCCGCTCCTCTCATATTGTTGCTAAAAATAATGTCTAAACATTTATGAATAACGTTCACAGTGGAGTCTATGTCTTTGTCTCTGTCCGTCTGTCGATCTCTCTCTCTCTCTTCTCTCTCTCTCTCTCTCTCTCTCTCTCTCTCTTTCTCTCTCTCAGTGTCTCTCTCTCTCTAAATGTTTGGGAAATACACGTATATATAAGTAACTTTCAACCGCATGCTATTATAATGCCTTGAATCGATCTTCATGTGCTTTAGCCAAACGAGCATTTAAAGCCAGCTTTAACCGACCTTCTGACAGAAAAAACGTAAAGGGGGAAAATGCTATTGGTACATAACTAGTTGAAATGGTGGATGTCCGTCAGATCTCTAGTGAGCGAATCTAGCTTATCTAAAAATAGCTTTATCTTAAGCTATGAAACATCCCAATTGAGATGTTAAAGGCGGAGCTTAACCCCTCTCCCTAAGTAGGACCCGCCCCTAATACAATCAGAGTAGCACAGCAGTTGTTTCTTTACACAACAGTGAGTAAGCATCCAATCATTGAAGAGTAAACGTGACTTGGCCATTCAACAAGCACCACCTAATTTTTTTTTAATCATACGCACTACTCCTATCGGTTGCTGTATTATACATATGTTTACCTCTATCCAATCTTGTCAACCATCGTGTGGTGACCATAGATATGTCAAAATCTAAAAGCCAGACAGTAAAAATAAATGTATGTCTGCACACCAACCATTATTGCCATCTGCTGCCTGTCTGATTTAGCAATAAAAACAAACATTTTAATGAACAAGTGTTTTCATAGCTGCAATGAAAAGCATAGTTTATTTTAGGCATTAAAATTTTTCATGTGTTTTTCTGTCAAACCATAACATGCGCAGTCCATAAAAGTAGACAGGGACTCACAAATTATTGTGAAAACTAAGTAATTAATCTCGACATAGATATAATCTTTGTGAACACCTGTTTTTATCGCTTAAATAAAAAGTATGGCGTGTTTGTATGAAAAGACATTTTAATGAACATGTTTTTTAATAGCTGAAATTAATCAAAAGCATATTTTATTTTCGGTAAAATTTATCATGGGTTCTCCTGGTAAAAAGTAATACGCGCAGTCCATAATATTGGACAGAGCCACACATTAAATTTCAAAATACGCACGGACAAAAATAATAGAGGTTTATGTTTGTTTTTGTTTTCGTTTTGTTTTTGTGCACCGCTGTCGCAGGAACTTGTCCAATAAGTGCTGGTGATATGAAGTGATTCATTATAATTTAAAATTTTGGTCACAGCTTGCAGTTGAACTTTTTCCAAAATCTAGGGAATTGTTTTGGTTGATTTAGTATTTTGGTTTCTTAAAGTCTACCTTCATTATTTAGGCTGTATTGGGATTCTGACAGATTTACCCGTAGGCAAACGTAGGGAACGGTATCTGACAAAAAAAAATGAATTTGTCCAAACCCGGGATCAAACATATTTCTCTCTCTACTTCCCTGTCTGTGTCTCACTCTGTATGTCTGTCTGTCTGTCTGTTTGCCTGGGTTGCGCTGTGGCCCTGGGGTAGGACATCGGCTTCCGACGCAAAAGGTCCTGATTCGAGCCCTGGCGATTTCGCTCCCTACTGCTTGAGTCCATGTCAGTTTCATGTGACCACTGAGACAGAAGTCATGGCATTCCTACTCTGTCTCCTGTGTAGCAGCATATAAAATTGTCAGACGTAGGTCTTGTGGCTCGTCCACAATATTGCCTATATAGTGCTGAAAACCAACTCAACTCAACTCAATTGCCTACCTGCCTGACTGGCTCTATTCTCCATTTCTCTCTCTCTCTCTCTCTCTCTCTCTCTCTCTCTCTCTCTTTCTTTCTCTATCTCTCTCTCTCTCACACACACACAATTTCGCCGCCTTGATGTTGGCGCATTTCTTCAACCAAGAGCTGCCTGCAACATCTTCTTGCCATAAGTAGTCATTATGAGACCCTACAAATTAGTAAAACAATAAATACAATCTAAATAGACCATAAATTTAAATTATATTTTCTCATAAAACCAAAACATAGGATATACAATTTTTTCTGCGTTTTGTTTCCAATGCCCACAAACAACAACAACAACAATAACAACAACAACAACAACAACAACAACAACAACAACAACAACAACAACAATAACAAACCACAACAAGCAAACTTCACAGTCGTAGAAAGATTATGGCAACAAAGTGTATGGCAACAGAATGTTAGATCTTTTTAAAATGATCTGCGGGAGTCACATAATGAACATAGTGCTTATAGGAGCAGGTAAAGTACTATAAAATACGGGATGTGTAACATAGAAACTACATAATTATTAATAAATAAATAATATAGATCAAGTCTAATAAGGCTTTATGGATTTAGATTTAAATTAAGATATAAGAATGTGTATAGCTACAATAACAATAATATCGAGATTTAAAAAAAAAATGATCTAGATCTAGATTTGATCTAGTTTAGATCTAGATCTGGGTTATCCTACTTTGTCAAGATTCAGACTATGCAGTTTAATTATATTGTACACTAGATCTAGATCCAGATAAGATTCGATCTAGGCCTATTCTAGCCTTCAGGCGAAGTATCTGTAAAGGTTTCGTTCTGTTGGTCTAGCCTGTCTAGATCTAATCTAAATCGACATTGATTCACATCCAACATATTTAACAAATTGATTTAGAATTTTTATTCTAGATGTGAAGCTAAGCATTTTTCTACTTTCTCTGATTAACTATGGTCTCACCTGAACAAAATGTTGTCAGCACACATTAGATTGTTTCATGTTGAAACTGTTTAACAGTCAGGCACGGACAAGCCGGAAACGAAAGTTAGGGAAATTCTGGTGCCGGAAATTTCCGTTCTATAAATAGAGCGTGTGCATAAAATGGCACCCATACATCGAAATCTTCCTCGAAATTATTCTCCAGGGTTCAAATTTTAATTTCTATATATTTCGATGTCAGACACTGTTGTGAGCTGGCATGTCTACAATGATCAGACACCTCCAAACAGTGTCCTAGTTGTAGCCGTATTGTGGGTCTTTTTATACACCCCACAAAATTTCAATGCCCGACATCTAACTCAAATTTAAAAAAAACGACTCATAAAATCGCCATCTCTAAGTATATCTTCCCAACCCTTGCTTCCACTTATGCTATTTTTGCTCCATCGTTAATATGAATGATGCTTCTTTGGTAGCAGAAGGATTCAACATATTTCCAGAGCCTGAGATTAAATGGTTATACCTTCTTGAACTCACACATCTTTAGATGGGACCGGTGCAGGGATATCGTGGTGTGGTTCATGAACTACAGAGTCTACCTCAAACCTGGACGACAAAAATTATTTCCCTTGTCAAATTGCCTTAGTTCCCTACTGTTCGACTCAGTGTAAAAAAAAAAATAAATAAATAAATATAAAATTATGGCAAGCTAAAAAGTTAACAAGTAAATATTGTGACCGACCCGGCTATTCCCGCTCGGATTTTCTACCACGGCACAAAAAACCGTCAGACTTCTTTTGTGATTCGTCGCAGTGTAGAGCCTCATTGAAAACATGGGATAGCGTGTCTTCCCCAACTATTACTGATAGATTTTTAATGGAGGTTGGGATGGGGGTGAGTAGGGAGAGTAGCCTTCTATTTAACTCAAAAAATACCATAATGTAGCTGATTTCGCTGCACAGTATGTCCTGTAGTATTGTTAAACTACGTAATATACTCGAGATAGACCTGTATTTAAAACACATCATAAGTTTCTCGATTAGTTAACATAGTCGTGATCGAATCATCTCTGATCAAGATTAAAGATATTCATTCCTTTGTCTTGAATTGGGTTAATAGTTTTTAGATATTTTACCGTAACGGTGGTCTTGTGATAACAAAGGCGTCCATGGCCAAATTTATGTCATTTGTTTTCCATTTGTGGATCACAAAGTGTGTAATAATTACACATCAGTCATTGTGCTTGAGTGGTCACTTCACACCAGAGCTTGACCTGTGTAGGGCAAAGCGTTTGGGACCAACAGCTGTGTATCCTGAACGATCGTATTATGATTTCATGCTACTGAATACACGCTGAGATGAGAGGAATATTATACTGATAGGCAGGAGCCTGGATAACCTTATTGGTCAGTCAACACACTACAAGTGTGTCCGTGGAGATAAGATAGCGCCTAATACACGTATTATTGATAAGAGCTATCATTTTCCAAGGTTTGATGTACACTCCTACACGCTAACAACTTAACCTAGAATGTGAATTATCTTTCTTCATAACTATAGTTGCTTTGGAGCGGAAAAGGGGGAGGGTGTGTTTTATTAGTGTTTTTTCTGCTTGAGATACCAGCACTTTTAATCTATGTTTGGACTTTCTACATCCTCGAACGCTATCTATTGCTTGGTCGATCTCTTTCTCCTCATTGTAGTTAAATCACCTACGTATCAATTTGTTCATGTGCTTGCCTTTTCCTTTTTTTTTCTTTCATAAAATGGGTCAAAACAATAATGTGTAAGTTAACAAACATGAATTGTCTCCATTTGTATATCAACTGTCTGCTTCTATACTTCCAGTTAGTATTTTTTTACCGATTGTAGAAGCAAAACAATAGATAAGCATCCTGTTATGTTAGTTCCTTCTTTAGTTTGAAAGTTTTAATTTGTTTCTTTCTTCGTTGTTTTTTTTTCGCTGGCGTTCATGGCTGCTCTAAGCAACGGGATTTTCCCATGTGGTGTGAAATTAATGCAAACGCAGCGCTTTGAAGTCTCCGAACGCGCTTATCTTTGGTCGGAGATTGTGAAACTGTGCCCTGGTTCAACTCAACGGCGTCAGATTACGTACGCAGGCTACACATGAGCGATAAAATAGACATTTTCGAAATTGGAAAGATAAAAAGTTTAAGTTTTTAAACCTGTTAAAGTTATTATTCTATCCATGATACAAGAAATATTAATTTTAGGAAAACCCTAAAAAGAATCCTCAGTATTGCTAGCATAATTCTGTGACTCCATTGAGTTCATGGGATCCCAAATTCGCGTGGGATGTGACGCGTTATCACACTGGTCAAAGGAAAAGGAAAAAGGCGATAATGCTTGGAGCCGTAGTAGGACCGCGGACCTCTATAACCAATATAGCCTATTATTATGCTGACGTTGGACGTAAAACCAACCTATAGCAACACAGGAGAGGCTTTATCTCACGTGAATGCGGAACCACTTATGGGTGAATTGAAGTTTTAAAATGGATATTTCGCTTGCTATTCGCTAATTTTTCAATGTCATCTGCACTTAAATCGATAACTTAAGGTTTCACGTTTTTAGGGGGAAATGCACGAATTTACAACGTGTATTTTATTAACATAATTATCACTATGTTATGTAAAAGCCTCCTTTGAGGCTTATTATATCATTTTAATCAAGTCTTAATCAGTGACATGTTTGTCATTGATAATGAATCCATATCTTCTGTAATGAATTACACCTGAACCACAACAGAAGCACACAGGGCTAGGGGTTGCTGACCGCCAAGATAACCCACAAGTGCCCAATGTTATATAGTCAGTCATGTCACTCAGTTGGAATACACACGTTGCTTTCTGTTTTAGTTAGTCTGTACCAACAAAATTGTCATATTGAGCAATGCTTAAGAGGACGATAGTTTAAATCTTTATTTAATAAAGTTATATTGATAAAAGTTTAACTCACTGAACACCGTTCTCGATTTTTTTTTTTTTTTTTTTTTTTTTTCATAAAATGGGTCAAAATAATAATGTGTAAGTTAACAAACAAGATTTGTCTCCATGTTTATATCAACTGTCTGCTTCTATACTTCAGTTAGTATTTTTTTTTACAATTAGAGAAGCAAAAAAATAGATAAGCATTCTGTTATTTTAGTTCCTTGTTCGTTTTGAAAGGTTTAATTTGTTTCTTTCTTCGTTGTTTTTTTCGCTGGCGTTCATGGCTGCTCCAAGCAACGGGATTTTCCCATGTGGTGTGAAATTAATGCAAACGCAGCGCTTTGAAGTCTCCTAACGCGCTTATCTCTGGTCGGAGATTGTGAAACTGTGCCCTGGTTCAACTCAACGGCGTCAGATTACGTAGGCTACACATGAGCGATAAAATAGACATTATCGAAATTGGAAAGATAAAAAGCTGTAGTTTTTAAACTTGCTATAGTTAATATTCTATCCTTGATTCAAGAGATATGAATTTTGGGAAAATCCTAAAAATGTTTCGGTTTTATTAACATTGCTATAATACTGTGACTCTCTTGAGTTCATGGGATCCCAGATCCGCGTAGGGCGTGACGTCATCAAACTGTACTCAGTAGAATTCATACATCCATCCCAGTCAGATACAGACAATAATGCAGAGATCCGTTTTTAGTGGCTTTTCGTTCTTCGAGATGCACAGCATGTCACACGACAGATAACAGCTTCATAATGCCTAGCTACACAAAACTAGGCCAAGCTTGGTTCGTCATTCACAGATGACTAAGTACGCGGTCTTGGCGTGGCCACTGGTCAAAGTAAAAGGATAAAGGCGATATGGTTGGAGCCGTAGTCGAGCCCCGGACCTCCATAACCAATATAGCCTATTACAATGCTGGCGTTGGACGTAAAACCAACCTATAGCAACACAGGAGAGGCTTTATCTCACGTGAATGCGGAACCACTTATGGGTGAATTGAAATTGTAAAATTGATATTTCGCATGCTGGACGGTAATTTTCAATGTCAACGCAATTGAATCAACAACTTGAGGTTTCACATTTTTAGGGGGAATTGCACAAATTTAAAACGTGTATTTTATAAACGTGTCACTATGTTACTTAAGAGTCCTATAAAATCGATTCACTTATTTAGGGCTTATTACATCCAGTTGAATCAAGTCTTACCCAGTGACATGTTTGCCATTGATAATGAATCCACATCTTCCGTAATTAATTACACCTGAACCACAACAGAAGCGAGACGCTCACTCCATTTCTTTAGAGAGTTATAGCAACCGTACTTGTAGCTCTGACGTGTACCGGTAGCGTGTAGGAAAACGAGGCTCGCGCTACCAGTCATCGCTTGGCTGAAAAGCCTTATAGCAGCGTAACCCACAGGTCGACCTGTAGCTTTTGTTATTGTTTTTATGTTAAGTTTAAACAGTGTGGATGTATATATAATCAAATCTAGATCTAGGATCCTATTATATATTAATGCAGTTACACGGTCTCGGCAACAGTCAAAAACAAACAAAAAAGGATAATAAAATCATTATATCTATACTAGAGATCCATACCCAGACGAAAACCCGACAGCTGAGAAGCATGTATTTTGAAACCACTTTTCGATCGAAACAAACTAACTTTCAGGGCCCAATCTTCTTTCAATGGACTAGAATTTGAAAAAATAATGCAAAAATAACTTAAGGTTTTTAAAATCAAATCTTTATTGTGGCTAAAAACACGTTTAAAGTGTCGACGTGTAGAAGGTCTTCTACACGTTACACGCAGGCCAAATTTACCGGTAGAGTGTAGAGCTGACGGGTAGGGAGAAACTAGGTCAGGGGAATCCCAAGCGGATGACGTCACTGGAGCTCTACCCGCTACAAGTAAGCTACACGTCGTCTCTGCTATAGGTGTCTATTTTTTTTTTTTGTGTACTATTTATTGTTTATTACATCCAGTTGAATCAAGTCTTACCCAGTGACATGTTTGCCATTGATAATGAATCCACATCTTCCGTAATGAATTACACCTGAACCACAACAGAAGCACACAAGGGGCTAGGGGTTGCTGACCGCCAAGATAACCCGCAAGTGTCCAATGTTATATAGTCTTTTTTTTTTTTTTTTTTTTTTTATAAAATGGGTCAAAATAATAATGTGTAAGTTAACAAACAAGATTTGTCTCCATGTTTATATCAACTGTCTGCTTCTATACTTCAGTTAGTACTTTTGTACGGATTGGAGAAGCAAAACAATAGATAAGCATCCTGTTATGTTAGTTCCCTCTTGGTTTTGAAAGTTTTTGTTTGTTTCTTTCATCGTTGTTGTTTTTTTTTCGCTGGCTTTCATGGCTGCTCCAAGCAACGGGATTTTCCCATGTGGTGTGAAATTAATGCAAACGCAGCGCTTTGAAGTCTCCTAACGCGCTTATCTTTGGTCGGAGATTGTGAAACTGTGCCCTGGTTCAACTCAACGGAGTCAGATTACGCAAGCTACACATGAGCGATAAAATAGACATTATCGTAATTGGAAAGATAAAAAGCTCAAGTTTTTAAACCTGCTATAGTTATTATTTTATCCATGATACAAGGAATATTAATTTTAGGAAAACCCTAAAAAGAATCCTCAGTATTGCTAGCATAATTCTGTGACTCCATTGAGTTCATGAGATCCCAAATTCGCGTGAGACGTGACGCGTTATCACACTCTACTCTTACTGGTCAAAGTAAAATGAAGAATGCGATATGCTTGGAGCCGTAGTCGGATCTCGGACGTCTTTAACCAATATAGCCTATTATTATGCTGACGTTGGGCGTAAAACCAACCTATAG
>RQTK01000558.1:316808-332796 GCA_003991915.1 Elysia chlorotica | reverse complement strand
CTCTCTCTCTCTCTCTCTCTCTCTCTCTCTCTTCTCTCTCTCTCTCTCTCTCTCTCTCTCTTCTCTCTCTCTCTCTCTCTCTCTCTCTCTCTCTCTCTCTCTCTCTCTCTCTCTCTCTCTCTCTCTTCTTTCTTCTCTCTCTCTCTCTCTCTCTCTCTCTCTCTCTCACACACACACACACACACACAGAGAGACCCTTGTTTTGATTACTTTTTCACAGACTGCTTTGGTATCTGAATCATTTTACCTGTAATTATTGTTTCAAACAAACTGATACATATACACTGTTAATTCAAAGAGAGAGAGAGAGAGAGAGAAAGTCATAGAAACTTTTAAAGTGAAAAGGAGATTGTGTGTGTGTGTGTGTTTGAGAGAGATGTTTTTAGAAACAAAACGAGTACAAAGACATTGTGCTGACGTATTGAATAAATATCTACAGCTAATGTTTACTCAGACCACCATCAACAACAAGCACAAACATATTGTTATCAAAACATCGCAATGTAATTACACGTATCGAATGCTCACCTGAATATTTGAATGTACATCAAAAGAAACAATGAATTCTATCAACACTAGGACCATCCTGGAGGAGGCGAGTTAGAAAAAAAATCCATTTCGCGAGGCTTTATGCGGTCATAGACATTTATCTGTGGGCATCCAGACAGCTTGCTCACTCTCTCACCCTCTCACTTCTCCCCCCGCCGCTCTCCTATTCGTGCCACTCCGCCCTCTACTCACCCTGCTCCCTTTCATTATTTTGATCGGCCCTTGAAAATGATTGCGCTGCTCATGGTTATCGCCTTTTCCCCCCTAGCCGGCAGCAGTAACTACATAGTTATTCCACCTGACACTCATCACTTTGGGCGAATCTTATGAATGGTAATAGCGGGCGTTTCGCCACCTTGTTTACCTACCCTGTCGTATCTTTTCACGCACATTATAGTAATGATATCACTGATATTTTTAGCGGTTTTGGCAATGTGCACGCGCTACATATTAAGCTCGTTCTCTGAGCTCAATAAGATGGAGTTAAAAATCTAGTGGCACGATATTTTAGTTCTTCGTGCCTTTCTTGGGTTAAAATTTTTAAGTAGAACCTTGCACGTGCATAACATATTCTTTTGAAGTGAAAATCGTGTACCATTTATCTTTACTTTTTTATGAGATTATGCATTTTATCATTTTATTTCACTGACAAGACAGCGTCAAATCATGTTCTAGACTTGTGTTAGTACATTTACTTATGCTGATCGAGCTCATCGGAATGCCTCAGTAATTCCTGTAACTCGCCCTGGTCTTGTACCAAAAAAAAAAAAAGAATATTTTGCCGAAAGTCTTTTACACAAGAATTTTTTTGATCTTAGTTTAACATTTCATGCTTAAAAGTTGACTCTTTTTAATATAATTTATAAAATACCATTGCCAGGCGTATTCCGTTTTTAGGCTTTCTTTTTTAAGCTTTATTACGTCGTGATTTGGAATCCTAAGCTAACTATTACATGGATTGAACAAATTATGCACTATACTCATTTTGAGTGCGTGTGTTTGTGTGCGCTTTTTTTTCAAATTTTGTACATTTTGTAGATATAATTGATTCAAAACCATGGGGGTATCTCTATTTCTTTTTTCTTGCTCCTGACGCTGATATTTTTCCCTTAGTTTGCCCTCCATTAACTAACACCCGGATCCTAAGAACTGGTAGGATTTTTCTTCCGTTTTAATTAAACGCCACTAGGGCCTACCAGCCTCTTTCTCAGCGTTAACTCCCTGTTTCTCACCCGGACATGTCCGAATTCCATGAGAATTATTTTGTACGCTGTCCGCCTCGAGACATGTACCGAACAAAGAACTGCCAGTAACGTACAGACAGTTTTAGCTGCGGGTGTTTCTTTTTTAATTATTATTATTATTATTATTATTATTATTATTATTATGTTGTTGTTGTTTTTGTTGTTGTTGTTGTTGTTGTTGTTATTGTTGTGGTTGTTGTTGTTGTTGCAATCATCACCCTCATCAGGAAAATAAAGAGAACCACAACAAACTATATGTAACTCATACGATCATAAAGAATAAAAAAAAAAGAAATGGCTATGATTTATAACGCCAACGCATTTTCAGTTACCCTAGCATGGTAATAGATTCTTGAACATTTTTTTAGTGTTTCAAGAGTTGTGGTTTGGCAGTTCCATAAAACGTAAAACAATTGAGCTAAAAATATTTTAGGATTAGTTGCTTTTATTTTTTTTATTTAAAAAGTGCTTATTTTTCCAATGGGGGTTGCCCTCGTACCTCAATTTATCGTGTATTACAAGAGGGGACGTTGAAATGATTATGTCTAACATAAGGAAAACATCTTTTTTGTGATATTAATTTCAGAGACTGTCTGTAAAATATAAAATTTGATTTTTAACCAAAGCATACAATCATATTATATTATGTTTTGTGTCGTTTTCTTAGTTTCTGTGCTGTTTTCGGGACAGAACTGTAACAACAACGCATATCATCGATTTAAAAGTGTGCCCCATAAGGAGATTTTTGCGTGCAGCATCTCATTTGAGAACATCAGATTCATAACTATAAGTATCAAGTAAACTGTATCACTTTCATATAATGCTCTCTGATTTCACCTTTTACACTTAAATATATCTGTACAACAGGATTGAGAGAGTGTGTGGGTAAGTGAGTTAGTGCGTGAGTAGAAGATGTTCAAAATAATGTTGAACTTGCAAAGAGAGAAACTATGGAAATGATCGTATCTTATTCTTGTCAAAGTTGTTTTCCGTACGTGGCTTACTCTGTATTAATGTCCGCTTCTTGGGCAAAGAAACGTTCACAGTAGTCTCGCAAAAGGGGCAAATAAGCAAATTGATGAACGCAATCCGCACCTAGCATTTTTAGTAATTTATTGCAAGAAAAAAAATGTCGTTCTAACCACATCTTTCTTCAGTCTTACTGTTTACTACTTGGCTTGTTTTAGCAAATCAGGGTTTACATAAAAATTAGATAACAGTTGCTTGTTTTTTCCCATAGATTTTTTTCTAATTTACTTGAGATATTCGGATTTAAAAAAATGTGTTCCAGTCATAAAATGCTCTAAAAATAATCATATACATTTTACGATCCTTAATTTCAAGAGATCACTTTCCTTGATGGTAGATTTCAGTTTGACAAAAGTCTTTACCAAACAATGTCAAGCGGGCTTTTCTGTGAAAACTCAACTCATACATGCATGTCAAGTTTTGTTTTCGTAACCTTAAGACATAGCATTAGGAAGATTTTATATTTTGAGAATAGATAAGACATTCCTTGACACATCTAATCTTTTCCTTGATAATCTTTTTCAGGTGCGGAAAATTTACATAGCTCTCTAGAGGCAAAAAATCATTTGTTATTCCAGCAGAAAAGGTTGGAAAAGGTAAGAGCCGAGTTTGAATTTTATTGGGCTAGAAATTATAATAAAATATTATCATTTCGATTAATTTCGTCTAACTTTTATGGATTTTTTTTTACATTTTATGTCAACACCGTTGCCTTCAGTGTGCATTTTTCATCTTTTCAATTATCTTTTATTTAAATAGCATTTAAAGTGAAAAGACGAGCATTTATGTAGCCTAAGACTAAGAGTACGGATGCAGTTAATTAATTTATGTCATGGAAATCTCAACCTGTTTTTATATGCTTTCATTGATTTTATAGTAATATTTATAACGCATTTATAATCACAGAAATCGCGCTTCAAGTTCCTAGAGCAACAATTAAAGTGTAATGCTGAAACCGAAAAATTGTAACAAATAAGGGATTTTTTGCGTATAGTTGGTAGGTCTCGGTCTTTTACGTACATCTTATTTAAAATCCATTTGTGTTGCTTGCTTTGAAAAAGCATCACGAATATGCCTACTACGCTTTATTACTTTTCCGAGAAAAACTTGTTTCGAGCGAGCAACTTACAATTATGCGTCTTTTATGCGTCTTTTTAAATCGATCAGTGTACTCCACGTAATTCCAAGACATGTTTGTATAAAGAAAAGTTTTAAAAAACTCTAAATGTGTATCCAGAATGGCCAATTTGCATTTAAAAAGTTATTTTTGTGTGGAATAGTGCATAGAAGATGCTTTCTGTTATAAAGCATATATTCCCATGTCTCAACGCATAAACATCTTCAAATCAATGTTTATAAATGTTAGTCCAGTTCTCTCTATATGCTCAGAAAACTTGCTTGCATGCTTCCAAGATCTTGAGACTATTAATAATAAAGGTTTCTTTGAGACGCAATTCTGTTGAGGCCAGGTTGCTTTAAGTAGTCTTCGGAATCGTTCTTTCCTACGTACGTGTGAAAAATACGACAGATTAGAAAATAAAGTTCAGTCACATTTGGGATACTTGTCTTTCATGTTACTTAAAAGCAAAAAAGTTACTTAATCGAAAGCTTCTGTATACCATATGTAATTATTTTTTTAATTATATCTAGTGTAGCTTTGTGGTTGCAAACGGCTTGAGCTAAGACATAAACCTTTCGAGACCAGCCAAAACAATATTCGATGTTAAAAGAATGGATTCTGGTCATTTTTATATTTCATACTTGAAACTGAATAATGCCACTATAAAAAAATAAAATTCCGAAAGGTAATGAAGGATACTTATATGGGAATTTTTTTCCTTACACAATATAACACAACACAATAATCCTGTTTTCATTTCAAGGTTTCCGGATTACATCACGGCTCTGTTTTCGTGGATTCGGAGCCGTGTCCCATGTGAGTTGTTCACACCGCAGCATACATGCCCCTGCAGTGTTTTCATTGCTGTCGGCTAGGGAATGTCTCGCCTGCTCCTTTACCATCGATATTGTACATGTGCAAGGTTGCAAATGTCTAATAAAGGAATTCTGGAATGTTTTGTTTTTTTACGTAGTAATAACATTAATTCATGTTTTACATATATCATAAGATAAACGAAAATTAATAGTTTCATAAAATTCTGTTCACCAAGTCTAATCATTTCGTTGTTTATTTTATTTTTTTATTTTTTTGCTTTCAATTTTAAAGTAATAACAAAGATCATCATTACTATTACTATTTAAATGCATGAAACTTATGATCAATGAATTATGTTATTTTCTAACAAAAGGTATACCTGATCACATTTTTTACCTTGTTCAAGTTTTTTGTTTCTTTTTTCCATTTGAATTAATGTCAACTATAATAGCCTGTACTGTTAATATTACGAAAGCTATTTTCAATTCATCTGTTATTGTTGGTTTTTTTATTTCCGTTTTTGTTTTTGTGTTTTGTGGGGGGGGGGGTGTCCTTGTTTTTATGTTGTTGTTTTTGTTGTTATTGATGTTTTTTGTTGGGGGTTTTGTTTGTTTGTTTGTTATTGTGTTCTTTTGTTGTTGTTTTTTTTTTGTTTTTTTTTATGTTGTTGTTGTTGTTGTTGTTGTTGTTGTTTTGTTTTGTTTTGTTTGGTTGTTTTTTGTTTGTTTTTTGGTGGGGTCCTTGTTTTTATGGGGTTTTATGTGTTTGTTAATGTAGTAAACTGTTTTTTCAGCTAAGGACATCTTCCATTAATGAACTTGCTTCTGGTGACGATCTTATCCTTCAAGACTAACAACCTTCCAACTTTCTTGACCACAATTCCTTTTACTTCACTTCATAACCTCAGACTGAAGACGCCAAAAGACGGAGAGTACTATGAATTAAGAGTGATATTACAGCTATAAACTCAAATGATAAATGTGTAAAAAACTGACACGGGATTTTAAGTTTGCAGAAGAATTACCGTTTAAAAAAAAGCATCAATTTTAATATGGATACTCCTGAAGTTCATTATTTTTTTACTTTTTTTTTTAGTGATAATTTTGTGTTTTGTGTTCTTCATATTACTTGAAAAGTTTTGCAGATTGGGGTAGTTTTAAAAGTCAGAATATAATTGTACTTTACAAGAAGATTAATAGTTAGAGGCGTGTTATTACTGTAAAACCCATCTAAACATTGCAATAACATCGAAACGACATTTTCCGTTATACAAAATTCGGTATAGATGATTTTATAACTATTACTGTACTCATTCATTTCAAAAGAATGTCATGTAAATTGCTATTGAGAGTGGGATTTCTGTTTTATTTTGTTTTGGCGGTTTCGTTTTTTTCTTTCTTTTTTATTTAAATTTTACTTTGCCAATTCGATATTTTTTGTATGTATTGTAGGGATTGCCAAAATTGTTTTTTTAGGGGGGGGGGTTGTTTTATTCCTTTTAACTGTGAAATATTTTTGAAAATGAAAAACTGGTTTTCACAGATTTAATTTTTTCAGTTTTACGAAATTTGTGATATCTCTGTAACTTCAGAAATTCTTTTGCTTTAAAAAAAAATTTAAAAAAATGATATATTGGGTTTACATATATATATACTATATTGTATATTGCTATAAAGCTATTTGAAAATGGAGAAATGATTAATTATAGCAAGAATTGATCAACCAAGATGATGGAAGACAGGTATACGATTAAGAACAAAGTATATTATAAAATACTGTGGAAGAGGGCTTTGTGGGGGGCCAGAGGAAAGATTAATCTCGTAAAAAGGGATGCATAAAGGGTAAACGCTTCTAGTTACAATTTACATCCACTTCAACCAGGGGGAGAACACTGAATAATCAATATAGTATTTGGTTTCAGAAAATCTAACAGAACTATTCAAGCTCTAGTCTGCAGCCAGCATGCCTTGCAGGTGGTAATTTTGGCGAGCGGAATAAGTGGCGAGCCAGACATTATTCATGGAACATACTTTTTTCTAATACCCAGTTGGGGAATTTAGCTCGAGAGATGCCGTCACAACACATATTCTATAATATAAAGAAAGAATTCTTAGGCTCAAGACTAGTATATGAGAAGATGATATCAGAGAAGCAGAACCATAGAAAAGGTAAAACGTCCCATTAATTTGTGAAGAGACAGCTGTAATCTACTAATTTAAGCAATTAATTACAAATATTATAAGCACGAACATTTTTTTTTTAATTGATAGCTTTTTCGTGCCCAAAAATCGTTTAAAGTCAATCTTTTTATAAACGGATCTCATTATACCTAATTACGTTTCTTAGTAAAAGTGAACACTATCGTGTTGAAGGTGCGAACAGAAAAAGCAGCAACGAAAATCTAAACGTTATGAAAAGAATTCGTTTTCCCTGGATTGTTCTATTCGGCGACAGGCGGCGTTGACAGAAGACAAAAGCTAAGGATGAAGGCAAGACATGATAGATCCTATCCTAGTTCATTCTATTACTACGAGACTGGGGGTTCCCTAATTTTGGAGGTTCTAAAGAGGGTATGGAGGGAGACAGACAGGACAAACCTTCCCTTCTACGCTAGGGGACGGGTAAGATTAGGTTTATACATTTATATTTCTTTTTAGGATGGGTGAGGAGGGAGATCGATGAAAGAAGTGCAGCTGGTATGATTGTTTTGTGAAAACCGGGGGTATTACCCGTATGGTATTCTAATTTAGTATTGCTCCACCATTCCCAATATTACCAATATTCTCTCTCTCTCTCTCTCTCTCTCTCTCTCTCTCTCTCTCTCTCTCTCTCTCTCTCTACCTCTCTCTCTCCTCTTTTATAATATCTTGCTTTATCTCTCTCATTTATCTTTCTCCATTTTCTCTCCTTTTCTCTCCTCACTCCCTTTCCTTTCTCTTTAGAACCACGCATTTATTCAAAAATATACATAGCATCGCTGCTACTCTGATAACTTGTTTGCATTCATATGAAGTTATGCCTCTTATCTAATATAATCGCACTCCGCAAGAAATATCCAGACGCATAGAACGCTGCATGGCGAACGTATACGTCCTCAAAGTTGAACCAAACGAACTTCCATAGACGGTATCTTGGTGCCATGTTATGTATGCATTACCTCGCTAAAGAGGGGCGCAGTAGTCCTGGAGTAGAACATCGGCTTCCGGGGAAGGATGTCCGTGGTTCGAGTCCAGGCGATTTTGCTCCCTGCTGGTTGGATCGGTGTCAGTTTAATGTGACCAGCTGAGACGGGAGTCATGGTATCCCCGCCCTGTCTCGTGTGTGGCAGTAAATAAAATTGCAGACGTAAGTCTAGAGGCCCGTCCACAAAAACCTATTTAGTAATGACGTTGGAAGTTTAAAAAAACTCAAATACTACTACGTCTGTAAAATCTGATGGGAAATGTAACAGAAGCGGAACATCCTAAAGAAGAAGTATCAAAATTTACTTTTCGTTTTTCTTTTAGACTGCCCCCTGGTAATACAAATTCCTCGTCATTACGTATCTAAAAAAATATTTCTAAGATTGTATTCATTTTAAAAGTAAAACCATCACATTTGACCTCTACTAGGAGTTTTGGGACGACGGGTTCCAGACTAATATCTGAAAATTGTAACTTCTCTCACACATATCAGGGATACTTGGTTGATCTACTGATCACATTCAACTGACTGCAACCAAACCATCGGGATTGGTTCATTGACCTCTTGATAAAGAGGAGACATACTTTACGTACTGCTTCTCGCCCCTGCCGGTTAGAGTACGCTCACACAGCCTCCATACAGACCTTATTGAAAAAGGATGGTTGCGTTCAACACTAAGCTTATATTTTACATCTTGGTGTTCACACATCCGCTTAACAATTGCGGCCGGATTTTTCCCGTATCTGCACAATCTGGACACAGCAATAAGGAAGGAAAATAGCACGTTGACGTCATTTAACACGCCGGAAAACACTCCGCTACACAATTGTACACATTACAAACAAAATGGACGATGCACAGCGGATGGAGCTTGTGCGAGCCAGATCAGCCCTGTTCGACAATAAAGAAAGAAATTACACAAACTGAGAATACGTGCGAAAAATGTCTGAGCAAATTACCAGAGAAATGTATTTTGTTATTTTCTTAATGAACAATCTCCTTCCTCAAGCCTTCAGCATGCTCCTACGCCTAAAACTAGAATAATTGTATGCTACTGCAGTATGGGACGCTTACAAAAGGGAATATATCTCCGCATTAGAAAGAATACAAAGATGCGCATCCCACACTGTTACATGTCTACATAAAAACACCAGCAAATGCTCCAAAGGCTAAACTGGGAGATCCTAACGTAGCAAAACCTGTAGACTCACTCTCCTTCACGGCACTGCCAGTGTAAAGTGCGATGAAGAGATAACCTTTACCCAACAATGTATGCGGCTCTGAAGCTTCCTGAAAGTCTTCATGCAAACAGAACCTCCGATCACAAAAATTATCTTTTTTTTTTTTTGCCTAGTACGTAACTGTGAGCGGTGAGTGCTATTCAAGACTGCGCTCATGATCCTTTAGAAAAGCATACAGATCCAGTATGAATTAATAATTATGTGTCTCATTTTTAGACAATGAGATGGACCACGATTTGAACGTGCGGCTCATGGTGGGACGGTTCCGTGTTCAATCACCGCTCTGGTCACCATTTTAGTCCTATTGATTGGGTCGTTTTCAGTATAGAGCGTTGATCTCCTAATCAGAGGGTCTAGATTCGAAACCCACGCCCTGTCCAATTTTGCCCTTGTCAGTATAGTGTGACCAGAGAGGAGCCCCGGTACGCGCTACTATCTCTGTGTGGTCGCATGTAAAAATGTCATACATCGGCCTTGGGCCTCTTCCACAACATAGCCTATATAGTCCAGACGTTGAGCACAAGGCAACAAACAGTCAAACAAACAAACAAACGCCCGCAGTGGAACAACTTACCCACTCACCCATAATATTACTGGCCAAATGCGCGGGTATCCACTCTGGCATCCCGTCGCCGTAGAATCTTCATTGACACTTAAAATACCATAAACTATGAGAGGGCTTCGCGTTCTCCGATCATGAATGAAATTTCGAAAGGGTTTATATTATGATAGCATTGGTGATGGTATCACATAAACAACTAGCATCTGTGATTTCCATTTTAGTACGCTTTCCATTATGGCGACGAATTTACATACGTGTGTTTAGATTATTTATATTACCAAAAGAGCTACAATAATTTGCTAGAGTGTTATCAAATTATCAAAATTTAATGTCTTGCATTCTTTACACCATACTGTGGTCCTCAAAAATGCCATTTAACGTCATGATTAGTTATCTATAATAATTATATTAATTGTGAACTTGGTAAATTATTTCCGGCTTCTCCACCATTATAACTCTAGGTACGGTAAAAACTTTAAATTTGGATATAATGGTACATTGGAATTTTCTGAATGATTTAGGCTAGTTAATTTATTTTTTACGATGACGCATAAAGGATTAATTAAATTTTAAAATATTCATAAATTTCAAATTGCTTCGTCGATCAAACAGCCATCTGCAATTTTTTATTTCAGTTTTTGATCGACCGAATGACACAAAAAGCTTTTAGAAATTTCATGAATTGAAAATTGTTAGTTCTAAAGGTCTAGGTCTAGATTGCCAAGTTTAGATTCAATTAAAGAAATCTAGATCTTTTCTAGATAACATCTTCTAGGCCTATTCTAGACTGCCACCTAGGGGTAGAACAAATTTAGACCTGGATTTCAAACACGTGACATAGTTATCCCCCTTAGCGTGGGTATATGATCATGTTTAATTAAGTATTACTTTTAAATTATGTATGTTAAAAATGTTTATACTATACCATAATATTTCAATTTTACTATTCTTATCTTTGGGTAAGATGGGATGGTTTTTAATATATGTAGTATTTTATATTATATATGCAATTGTGTTATGAAAAAAATAATAAACAATGAAAATCTGATCTGTGAGTCTGCCAAATCGAGATCTACTTAAAATAGCTCTAATCCTTTTATAGATCATTTCTTTTACACCTAGCCTAGACTGCCATACCACGTAGGGGTCGAACAAATTTGGGCAGGCACACGCCTGAGAGACAATTTTCCACCACCAGATCAAGCAGATGCTCCTGAACCTGCCGATCGTGGAATGCTTCACCGTGAACCCCTTCAACCTTTGCCTCAAGCATTCAATGTATATATGTAAAACCGAAGACGTTCAAAAAGTGTTTGTTGTCGGCACATTGCGTGCTGAATGTATTCATTGTACCGCACTGAAATTCCCAAATGAGTGCTGGAATGTGTTGCAATAATGGAAAAATTGATTTACGCCCACTTCCACAACCTCCCCAAACGTTAGCAGCACTTTTTGTTGGACATTAAAAAAGCCAAGACATGTTTAGATAAAATACGCAAATATAATTGTGCCGTTCGGCTCACTTCCTTTGGCTGCAAGGAAGTGAGATTACATATATGGAGTCCACAATTCAGAATTCAAGGACAGGCATGTCACCTTATCTGCCCCGTGATGCCTCTCACAAGCAGCGAACCAACATTTCTTCATATTTACTTTATGAGGGTGCAGCAGTAGATCAGGTGGGAAGACGCAATAGAATAACTGATGGCCCACGACATGAGATTCTTTCTAGCAAACATGTAAAAAAAACTACATCACTGGAAAACAATGTAAGCACAAAGTCTTCCTGGACACCCATGAATATTCATAGGTTTTGCGGTTGGGAGAAGAGTGGAGTGCAACTGATAATATCATCAATGTCCATCAAATCGAAGACCCCATCTTTTCTTGTCCCTTCCTTGTTGGGAGCTGTCACTCAACGTCTTTAATTGAAGTCAGTCACCACCCACCCCTACTTCCCCAATCCCTTCCCCTCCCCTCCCCTCCCCTCCAGCTTTCTCATTATGTCTTCATTTGTGCCAGCCAGTCTCTCTACTGTCTGAGTGTCTGCTTGGTTTCTGACTGTCTGCCTGACTGTCTTTTTGGAAATCTGTTTGTCTGTCTGCCTGTCTGTTTCTCTGTCTGTCTGTTTGTCTATCTGTCTGTCTGTCTGTCTGTCTGTCTCTGTCTCTCTCTCTCTCTCTCTCTCTCTCTCTCTCTCTCTCTCTCTCTCTATCTATCTATCTATCTATCTATCTATCTATCTATCTATCTATCTATCTATCAAAAAAAATAATAAATAAAAATATCTACGAGGGCAGGCTGATAAATAAGGGCCGTTTTTGAATAACTTTTTTATTTGAAGAACTACAGAAGCAAGTTACACATCAAATGAAAGCTTAGAGTCTCACCTATCTGATGAACTATCATTTTTCAACATAGTCACCATCGCGTTCAATACAGAGGCGCCAGCGTTGTACAAGTTTTCGCACTCCGTAGGCGAAGAATTCTGGTGTCTGGGATCGGCACCAAGAGCGAACATCCGCCTCAAATTCTGCATCGGTTCATAGTGATTTCCTTTGATGTGATTCTTCAGCAAAGGAAATAAGAAAAAGTCAGACGGGGCCAAATCAGGACTGTATGGCGGATGTGGTATGGTAGGAAGTTCCAACTGCTGTAAAGCGCACTGGGTTTGGCGACTGGTGTGTGGCCGAGCATTATCGTGCTGGATGACAATGACAATATATCTATCTATCTATCTTAATCTATTTATCTCTCTTTCTGTCTATTTCATTTCTCTCGTGCCTGAGTCTCTCTTCCTCTCCGCTATTTCACTATCAGATTTACTAACTTAAAACTATTGATACTGTGTTTTGGATTTGCTGGGGAGAGGTATCCCTAAAATGTATTGATATAAGGCGAACCGATCGAGTATCGCACTGGAGAACTCTCGAAAAGAAGCCGTGTTCTCTATCGTACAACACCGTCGCACTCCCCCCCCCCCCCCAACACACACACCCACCCCACCCCAAACAACCCTATGGGAACTAGATCTACAACACGTCGAAAAACCCATATTTCATATTTTCCTCTTCATTTTTTATACATAGTTGTTCATGGTAATTTTCATGAACTGTTATTTATATACCAAGCTCTTTTATGTCGTGGTAGAACCATTCTTTTGTTTTATTTCTTTGATGGGTGTTGGTATTACAGCATTAACTCTTAAAATATACTTTTTAATATTTTTGAAGAAAATCCAATTTCCCCCCGAAAATTTGTGTGCAGCCTTCTCAACATCCTTCAACTGAAATTACGAAAGTTTGCGCTTTTGAAAATATTCTAAAACACAAAAAATATAGCTTACGCCTCATCTTTTTATTCTCATTTACAGTTCTATTTACGTTGAACTTCTTTGAACAAAAAAAAATCTTTGCCAGATGCAATAGTTCAAAATAGAAATCCCCGTCTTCTCCATAACTGGAACTATTACATTAATTTGAAAAAAATTTGAGTCTGAAATTGAGCCGCATTAGCATAATTATTTTGATACCTAAAACGCAGTTCGTGTTAAATCGCTTTATTTCACCGCCGGCTCAAGAGAATTTACTCTGCATTGGATACAAGAGTCAACCTTCCAATACTAAAACTCTCACAACTTCAAAATTCTTCTCAGTACACTCATTCCAGCGACACGAAATAGAAAGAACCTTCAACCTTCCAATAAAAGAATTTTATAACTTTAATATTCTTTACTCATTATATTCCACTCATTAAAACTGAAGAGAGCGAGGAAAGCACAACCAGAAATTGGAATGAGACCCGCATCTGTCAATAGTGATACACATCTGTGACACCAACAAGATTGGTACTCGCCCTGCTGAAGTAAAAGAAACGGTCTTATTGTAAGCGGATTGCAGTCTTGTTACTGTTATCTGATTCATGTCCCATAGTGCTTCAGTTCGAAATTAAAATCGAAGAAAAACGCAAAACTGTGAGAGGATCAAGCAACGCTGTGCAATCATGAGTGGTACAAAGCAGCTGAAGAACAACACTGTTCAGGCCTGAACTTTAACCCGAAATCCCTTAAATTCGATACTAAAGAGGTCGAATTCTGTCGATGGAAATCCACAATCCTTACAAGAGAATCGAGCAAAATCACAATCCTTACCACAGAAAAAAGAGCAAAATTCAATAACATTAATAAAAAAAATCTCTCTGCGTTGGCTTCTCTGAAAAGACTTTAAGGATATCAAACTTATAGAGTAAAATATTCTTCATCAATTGATAATATTCACTCATTTGGACGGAGGCGCAGCACATAATTAAATACCCCATTGTGTGTTCAAATTTTTAGACAAGAATACACATTTTAGGGGTGCCAAATAGTTTACTCAGTATTGCTCTGTACTGACGAATACAATTTCCTCGGTCCGGTTTTTTTTTTCTTTTCTTCACGCCCATCTCCATATAGGAGCCTTCGGGAACCTTGAATTGCGAACTAAAAGACCTAAAATGATAATTCTAAAGGAGATTGAAGAGCGAGGGGAAGAGATGGTGTAGCAGTAAAATAAGACTTAAAAAGATTCTATTGAATGAAAAAGCCCATATTATACTTATGGGATATCATGCTTGCTTAGCTGGTTGTTTTGTTGTTTATGATTTTTTGATTTCTTTTGATTTGTTTTTTTTTTTTTTTTTTTTTTTTTTTTGTTTGGGGTTTTTTTCGGGATAGGGGTGGAAAATATTTTATTTCATCATAATAAAACGACATTAATAAAATCGTGGCAAAAAAGGAGTGGTAAGAAAGAGACAGAAGATAAATATTTTCGTAGGAAATGCCTTTCTCTGTATCTCGTTGATTACAAGTGTAATATAAAAAAATGTGTTCCCAACAAAATGATTTATTCAATCATAGATTTTGAGCGTTGAGCTCCCGTCAAAGATGAAAAGGCATGAAGAAAGAATAAGAAACTCCTAGCCTATTCGTTTATTGCTGCGATGTTGACAATGAAGCCTCTTCATATATTTAGAGCTGTTGTTAAGGTCTATTATTGGCCAATTTCTTGACGAGCCCAGGGCAACATCCTGAATTTAGGCCTCAACAAAAATGATGGGCGCTCAACAGCAGAGCGCACGGCTTCTGTTCGAGATATCCTCGGTTCGATCCTCATCGGGCCGCCCCCTTCCCTACCGGTTGGATCGGAGGCAGTATACATTTAATGTGGTTGGCTATGACAGAAGTCTTGGTATCCCTGTTCTGTCTCTGTGTGGCAGTACATATCAAATTGTCAGAGGTTACTCTTGGTACTTGCCTGCTATATAACCTTTTACCACACGATAAAAACGAGGGGAAAAACTAAGGAGCGTGACAATAATGATAACGATAGTTTTTGTTTGGGGGTGGGGGTGTTTTTTTATGTTTTGTTGTTGTTTTTTTTTTTTTTTGTTTTTTTTTTTTTGGGGGGGGGGTTGTTTGTTTTGTTTTGTGTGGGGAAGGGGGGGTCGATTGGGTAGATTAATGGAGTTTTTGCAAAAGATGAAGCCATTTGGCACAGTTATTCCTTTTTACTGCTGCCCTATCTTTAAAAGAGCAAATCAAATCTATGACTGTCTGCGCTCTCTTGGACTAATTATGTTACACGTTAATCGGGGTGAATGGAATATTTGGAAAGGTGGTAACGTTGGAGAATTTGCCATTAATGAAAGAGCTATAGGTTGACCTCTCAGATCCCAGATAAGTGTAATAAATTCATAAGTTTTATGTTCTTGTTGTTTTTGTTTTTTAATGACCATGAACGAAAACGACGGTTACAAAAGTGGGCAAGTTAAAAAATCATTCACACAAAATAATCAAACATGTTGTAAACAAATTGTTGTTATCTGATTTTGATTGTTTTGGGTTGGGCAGGGCTTCAATGTAGGATACCTATTCTATTTCTCGTGTATCGTTTAGGTGTGAAATATGACATACAGTAGTGCTATTTTCTTTGAACTTTTCACTTTCTAACAAAAAAATGGGTCATAACACGACTTATAAACACTATCGTAAATAGACATTTACATCAAATATCTAAATGCTCAAAGCAAAAGGCTGATTAAAATTTTTAATTTAGTAAAGTAACTAGTTTTAGTCAATGTTATTAGACAAAAAATGGGATCACATTTTTGTTCTAGTTCGCTCGAGCCACGTCAGTTACGCTTGCATTACATGTCAGCTAAATGTAGAATAATGTTGTTTTGTTTGTTTGTTGTTGTTTTTTTT
>RQTK01000558.1:298528-314447 GCA_003991915.1 Elysia chlorotica | reverse complement strand
TAATAATAATAATAATAATAATAATAATAATAATAATAATAATAATAATAATAATAATAATAATAATAATAATAATAGAGCAGATTTAAAAGAAATGTTGGCCGTAATTTGCCTTCAAAGTTTCTGTATTCAATTGTTTCTTAGATGACTTCTTACTTAAAGTCCCTTGTAAGCAACAAGGACTCCTGGACGGACCCCATGACTAGTGTCTAATAGTAATACTGTACCTACAAGCTAAGCGGAAAATGTTAGTCCATTGCATCGTACAAACTACAGGCGAAGCGCAAACACGGCCTGATCAATGAATTTTTTTAGGTCGGCAGTATGATATTTTGACAATGACATTGATTTGCTATCGGCTTCCTCGTTAACTCGGTTCATCGCCACGCTAATCAATGCGGCATGACAAGGTTCAATTATTTCTTTATTTCTTTTTATGTATGAACGGTTGCCACTCTGCGTCCGCCGCGGCGTAAAACGCGTGGTGTAGGTACGTGGACGTTTGAGTTCGAGTTGTTGCCTAGCGTCCAACATCAGCACAAATCTTAAGCTGTTTATTCCGCAATAATAATAGAAACAGTATTTAATGCACTCATTTTGAGCAAAAATACCTTTAAAAAAAAACAAACAAACAAAAAAAAAGAGCCGTGGTTTTGTTTTCTTTCGACAATGTTGCGATTGATTGAAGATGCTCAGTCATCTTTTCAGTAATGATTATCTTTTTTAAAGTTTTGTTTAAAAAAAAAATTTAAAAAAAAGATAGAAAAAAAAAAGAAAGAAAAAAAAGTAAAATTGTACAACCATTTTCAAAATTGAAATATTGAAAAAATTAAAGCAAGGAAAAAATACAAGCGATTGAGCAACTGATGTTCCAGAGAGTAAGACTAAGAGTGGTATTATTTATTTCTTGTATCAGTACTCACAAAGCTCTTCCCCCAAACAAGTAAAACGTTGAGAATTATTATTACACATGCCATAAAATGTAGGCATAATTATGTCATAGGCTCACTAGATCTAACCACTCTGTTGGTTTTTCAGTTTGTTAATGATGGTTCGTTTCCGTAAAAAAACAATCGAGGTCCCTATTTTGTAAAAGTCCGTTCCCATATGACGACCACAGACGCTTGTAACATACCCCATTGATTTGATCAAAACTTTATTTGTAAAGTTCGGCTAGACTTCCCTTCGGCTCTTTTCACACTCGTCCAGCAACTTTCAAGATGCAAAATAAGATTCATCGTTTAACGTAGTCGATGCTGATGTATAATACAGCCTATACTATAGATATAGGCCTATATAAACAAAGATCTAGATTTGGTTCCACATTCTAAAGGTAGGCCTACCCAGTTATATCTAGATTGGAATCTAACTTATATCTAGAGGTCTAGATTATATTTAAGCAAATCAAACGGTTTTCTAATCTTCTAAAAAAAAATTTTAATTTAGATCTGAATATAGAGTTCCAACTATAGGCTATCCCATGCATTGTAGCATTTATACACCTTTATTTAGAGCTAGATCATGTTCTAATGCTAACTACTAAAATGTATACAGTAGTGCACAACCACAGCAGCACCTGCTACAGCAAAACCATAGCTACAATGGGGCATTTCAAGAATACCTGTTTTTTTTTCTACAATATAAAGCATAGGCCTCTGTTTTTTTTCTACAATATAAAGCATAGGCCCTATTACTTGTGCTTGGGTTTAACAAGAACTTGAAATGGTGAACTTGGATACAACAGGAGCGGGAACGAAATGGTTCTCCAAAATAAAGTCAATCAATCCTTATGGCAATGTTTTGGGCCAGTCTCCCACACAATAATCTAGACCCTAGACAAGGGGTGCGAATGTGTAGTGTGACACAGAGTGTAAATGTAATAATACAGTAGGTGTTCACAGGCATGCAGTCAAAGATTGGGATTGGTCAGACCAGTAATGAATGAGTTGGAGATAGGGAGACTAGGAGACAGAGAGTTTAACGCTATAATTTTATTGTGGAGAAAGAGAGAGAGAGAGAGACTGAGACAGATGTACTTAGGCCTACAACTGAACAAAACACTTACTCTCAATATTCGATCAACTTTGTAAATTTAATGTTTATTGGGGAAAATATAATTAAATTAGCAATGAAGAATACTTAAAATTAAATGGTCTCTTCCCATTATTATTTCAATGTTGGATGGTTTTCTAGTTATAATAATAATAATAATAATAATAATAATAATAATGGCATTTATAGGGCGCCCACTTCCCACAATGTGGGCCCTAGGCGCCTTACAATGTTAATACATTCACCCACTTACATACAACTAATACAACATAAGAAAATAACAAAACACTTACTCTCAAGATTCGATCAACTTTGTAAATTTAATGTTTATTGGGGAAAATATAATTAAATTAGCAATAAAGAATACTTAAAATTAAATGGTCTTGCCGCTACGCTTCTTCTTGTAAAATTTCTCAACTGCTTAATTTACTTCACATCTACATCAGTAACCTTTGCACTTGATGAAAGTACCAAAAGATACACAGAGGCCTACCTTATATGAATTCTTGTTGAAAAAAACACCACAATTTGCACCTAGATCCAAGAATACAAATCAGTAACAAAATAATAATAATAAATTATGACAACTTTTTACCCATCTAGATCTTTCGGGTAGCCTGCAGATACAGCCAGCCCCTTAAGAAACAAGATAAATGTGTTCTTAGCAGACATTGGTTGAAATGAACAGGAAATATGCTTTATCTGGTTTGGTCTAGGTTGAAGGTCTTTATGGAAATGTTTTGGAGATGATACTTTTGATGGAAAGTTTCTGTCCTTTTTTTTGTGTGTGTGCAAAAATTAGAAGCAAATAAAAATGTTTTGAATAAATTCTCTTTATTTCAGATGGAGACACCAGAAAATGTGGCCGTTTCTCTGGATGAGCTTACTATTGATTTATCCGGGGAGAATTTTGAAAAAGAGGAAATTGTTCCTTACAAAGAAAACAACAGTTTTAATTATTCAACATTTGATGGAAAGAAAGAAGAAAATTCAGAATCAAACACAGCAAACAGATATATTTTGGACCCTTTGGTAATTTGTGTTTGTTTGTTTTGTATTTCAAACAAAAGTAAAGAAATGAAGTAGTTATTCCTTTTCGCTTTCAGCACAATTTTTTATGAGACATTCATACTTGTTATTCTTCTCTGTTTTTTGAAAAAAATAGTAGGCTATAGCCATAAATATAATTATACAAAATGAAGTAGGATAATTTGCAAGACATAAGGTTATTTTTTCTCTTTGGCTCTATTAAAATCAACCTCGTAATTCAAAGTTTTTCTGGTTTGATTCTCATAATTGGAAGTTCACACTATCAATAGGCACTGCAAAAGTACTATCTCTCATGTAGAATACAATGCATATTGCTGCCGAAGATGATTTTGCATGATCTCAAGACATGCTGTGTGGTCTGTCTGCCTTGGCATAGTGGGCAAGTGGGGTCTTCTTTCTTTCCCCATCGCTTCAGATTTGCGTCGGAGAGCAGGAAATCGTAGACTGTTCGAATGGGAAATCTGATCCAGAAATAACTATCAATCAAATTTCAGAATTTTTTTTAAGCAAGTAGGCCCACAAATGACCAAGATAGTCAATTTGTCAGATGTCGAGGATATGGGTGTCCAGACTTTCAAGATTCCCTCCGATTAAGGTTTTCTCTATCCCTTCAAACGAAGAGAATACAGACTAACTTATATATATATCAACTTAAAAGACATCACATACTTATCAGTGAATAGTCAAAATGACTTAATTTCATCTTGCTAACCAAGATTTTGTTATAATTATTTATTTGTATGCCATTGTATAACTTCAACCTAATATGAATTACTCACTGAGAGCATTTGTGTTAATCTCATGTTTTGAGGGAGGGGGGGGGGTGTAATTAATTGCTGAGATGAAGATAGGTGTACCAGTATCTCATAAATTTTCATGAAGTTCCCTCTAATTTGTTGAATATTGCTCAACAATTTAAATTTCCATGTTCCTTTCTATGCACGGTAATGCCAAAGATTCATTTTCTGATTATCTATATCTTTGTTCCAATAGGATCAACCAGAACAGACTGGGACAGATGAAGACGACATCATTGTTAATGTCAATAACGTAGATGAACAAAATGATTTTGAAGTGGATGTGCCACCTTTGTCTTTATTTCCAAGTTCCAAAGGGGATGATTCTGATGATTCTGACTCAGAATTTGAGGTCCCAGATAGAGAAACTCAACCGACGCAAAACAAACAAATTTCAAATAAAGCGAGTGATTGTACAAAAACTGTAAAATTTGAAGAGAAAAGTAGTTTTAAATTTCAACCTCAGATTTTGACTCCAAGAGATACAAAAACAAGTGAGTTGGCTTTGTCATCTGGAAATGAAAAGACACCCGGCTTCACAAATTCAGTTGTAATTGAAGCACCTGCTGAGTTTGCTGATTTTGAATCAATTCACCCTCACGATGGTTACGAGCCTGCACAAAATACATTCTCGGCAGTCTCTATACACATACCACATGTATCTGAAACAGAAGAATTTTCTAAGGTCAGTATTAATTTTTGTTGTTGTACTTTTTCCAATTTGAATAATTATAATTCTATGCCTCTAAAATAGTAGTTGAGAACAATAGAGAACAATAGCAAAACACAAATTCTTGTTGGAAATGTATTCCTTGAGAAGTGCCTTCTGAGTTTTAGGAATATTTTTAAGCTGTTATTTTTTTGTGTTTATTCTTTGGTCAAAGAAATCAAAGCTACCTCCTAGTTCAATGTATTCGATGATCTTAAGGAACATCCGACACCCTGTACTTGGCTGATCACATTGCACTAAAACTTGCTCAACCATAAGGAAATTAAACAAGGAAGTCTGGGCGGATCTGCTACCTTATGATTATAAGCTTACGCTCTACCTAGGAACACCTTGTGCGTGTTTGCTTCCCTTTGCTTATTTATACCCACGTCTTCAAATTATATTACCTGACAAAAGATTCCAAAAAAAAATCAACCTATTGCTGTTAAAAATGTTTGATATTACCTAAGTCTCCAAAATTGTGGTTTTTGCTTTTTTTTTCATACTAGTTTTGCACATAGCTGCTATTATTAAGTTTTGTATGCTGCAGATATCTGATCCACCTGTGGATTCGGAGATCAGAAGTGATGATGATCTCACTGTTGCTCAAAAACCAGACATTGTGACAACAGCTGAGGACTGGGAAGGTGTACAAATTGTTGAACCAGGTAAAAGTTTTGGTTGAAATCCCTAATATGATAATGGTCTCATTTTAATATTCTTATTTTGCAATATATATTTCACGGCTGCACAAATTTTATGAGATCTTGTGTCTTTACCATTACAATTTGGTAAAAACATTGCTATAGGCATAACTTAATTTTTTCATATTTACACTACCTTTTTATCCAGGTTTAGATCAAAACATTGCATTTTCTCCCTAAGTGTTCGCTTGCTTATTAATATCTCTTTTTTTGTGTATATTTTACTTCAGGGTTTATTGACGCAGGCAAAAAACCATCAGGTGAGCCATCTTTTAGAGCAGTGGACATTTTTTTTTTATTTAAGCTAAAAATACATTTTTTTTTTCACAATTTTATTTTTTCTTTCAAACTGCCTGTGATTGTGTTCTATTTAAAGTGAAAACAGATTACTAGAAATGGGATAATTTAACCATTTTATCTAAAGGTTGGTTAAATCTCAGAGAGCATTTCTTTTAAAACATTTCTTATCATAGGGCCCCATGAATGTGAAATATCAAATCAAATTTTTTGTTATCTTAATGCCTCATATATATTCTTTAATAATTTCAAGTAGCAAGCAACTTTGAAAATAAATCAGACACATTGTTTCATGAAACATGGATCTAAAATTATTTGAGTTTTGACTTAAATATTTCTTTAGGTTCTGAAACAGTATTTGTGTCAAAGCCTCTGTTGACATTTGCTGAGTCATGGAAACATTTTGAATCAAAAGATTATTCTTCAGTCAAGGTTTGTGTTTTTACTTTAAATTAAATAAATATTCAAAGGGTACTGGTTGAAAATGTAATGGTTAAATCTAGCAGTGTGCATACTTTTGTAATTCATAAGAAATTGAAGTAATTTTTCACAGGATAATAATCAATTCATAAGAAACATCAGTGAAATTGATTTAAAAGTATCTGATGACACTGTCTTCTGAGTTTAGTAAAACAGACCCTACCATTTCTCATAAACTTTTCTGGGGGGTTTTTTGTTGTTGTTTTTTTTTTTGGTCATAATTTAGTTTTTCTCTTTGTATAATCTAAATATAGATATGAGTAAAATACACTTAAAATGCTATTATAACCCTCATTTAATATTATATGTCGTTTTTGTCATTTTGTGCTTTTCCATCTCTTGATAAGAATGACATTAGACCTCGTGTGGAACGGAAAGGTTTCTCTGCGTTCACACACATGCTATTTGGCCCTCCAAAGCTTCAGAATGATCTGATACCGCAAAGAGATCTTGTGTTTTGTATTGCTGCTAGTAAGTTAATCATAATACTCGTTCAACTATAGAGAGTTTTATACATATTTGTTTATTGTACTTGTAAAAAGTCAATGTAAATAGATCAGAAATATTAGAGATTCTATATTAAATGGTAAGTTAAAAAGCTTATGTCACAGACAGAAGATGTGATGAGCACACCTAGTTTAAAAAGGCTGCCTTGATGTAAAGTAACCTCTTGCTGTGCATATTAAATATGAATTGAAACCCTACAGCTTGTAAACCCTAAAAATTCAAACTTGAGTACTTTGTGTGTTAAAATCAAGTACATTTATTGGAACCTTCTGAAGTTCTGTGCTTACTTTGAGAACCTTTTAAAAACATACATTTTTCTTTTTATTTCATGCGATATTTTGTCTGTATTGCAGCCCCCTTTGACAATGACTGTGCAGAACATGTTCGAGTTCTTCAAACTGTTTACAGATGCTTGACTGGTTCGAAGTTTGATTGTCAGCGATATGGAAGCCACTGGGAAGAAATAGGCTTTCAAGGTAATGAAGAAAATTGCACAGCAATATTTGATTCCAACTAGGATATGTTGCACGTTTTTTGTTTTAAAGAAGTATTTTTAATCATCCCAGTTCATAGAGGTATACAATAGATACCCTCCTACAAGTAGTAAAGTAAGATGTCTGTACTAACACATCAGAAGGGGCCTTTCAGACTGCAGACCTGTTATGCAGTGCAAAGGAATTTGCTCTATGTTCAACATTATTTATCTTTAACTCATTGTGTTCATAAACTGTATATCACAGCATGAAGCTCAACCCTACAGTAGTCCATCATTGAAATATCCTGCAACTATTCCTGTACAATTTGATTTAGTATCAATCGTACTTTATAAAATTTAAATTTAAAAAGAAAAAGAGTGTCTTGGAATAGTTCTGATAGGCCACCCAAAAAAAATCTGGATGCTATTTGTTACAGAGAAAATTCTCAAGTGCTGAAATTTGTCTAAAGGCAGTTGAGAACGTAAGCACATTAAAAAAGAAAAGTCTGAAGAAAGATGGGATCTATGTGACTGAGTGAATTAAAACTTTTTTTGAAATTTTCTTTGTTATGATGATTTTCATAAACCTGATTTTGATTTTAAACAATTTCATCACCAGCTGGTAGTGGAATCTGATCTTGCATTGTTACATTTAATTCTTCATCTGATTAATCTTGACCCTCACAGTGTTTTGAAGGTCTCTCGAAAGGCCAGATAGCCAGTCTGGGACTGGCACGGGTGATGAGGTGTGTTATCCGGCAGTGCTGTTCACCTGGTTAATTGATGCTCTTTGTGTTGCGCTGACATCGCCAATATATATATAATTTCTATTATTTCTAGTTATATGTTCATAAAACTATATATTTATATTGTGCTGAAAAGTTAGTTGATTTCACTATCTTGTTTGTTTTGGCTTTTTACTCAAGTTTATTACTTTTGTGGTGGGGGGATGGGGAGATAATGGAGGAGCCAGTTATTACTTTCTTTCCTGCAGGTGATCACAATTAAACTTTTTTAATTTTAAATAGCTCTGGGTGTGCTATGTTTAGTTTGAATCCTTTTTTGCATGGAGCAACATTCCTCCTGTGTATTCCTTGACTAAAAGGGTAATGTGTGTAAACTACTTGTAGCCCCAATTGAAATATCAAAATATCAGCTGAGGATCGAATCAGAGATGGATGGAAAAAAGTGGGTGCAAAAAGAGCGGCACCACTCAAGATTTGAGCCTTGGACCTGCTACTCAGTCCTGAGCACTGGCAGTTGCAGTACTTGCCGGCCTACAATCCAAATAAACTCAATACAGTGTAAAAGTGAGTCACTTGCAATTACAAGCCCACAGTCACACGAACAGAACAGAATGGAGCTGAACATGCAATATAGTCAGCGCCTGTTTCACATCAATGTGTGTGTGTGTGTCTATGTTTGTCTGTCTGTCTGTCTTTGTGTTTCGGTGGGGTGCTGTTTGAAACTCCTATGTGAATCAAACAAAGCATAGCTTTCATCATTATCTTCCCCTACATCATTGGTTCATCTGTCTTCATAGATGGGACTTAACACGGCCAGGTTACCCAAGATCTTATTCTTCTTCCTTAGACCTTTCCTTTCTTGATTAGAGATTCAGACTATGATCAGTGATATAACTGTCATTAATTGACTGGGAAGTTGAGAATCTGCCAAAACTATTCATTGATTTCATTGGTTGATATTTTACAAGCCTATATATCGATACATTAGTTTCTCGCTGGCTGCAGAAAGGAGGAATGCATGATAAATGAAGGCCTACTACCAATGTTAGTAAATAGGCACCCCCAGTGCCCAGTCTCGGGGTTCTAAGTCGGTGAAATAGCTGAGCACAATCCCTGTAATTCGCTCACGGCAAGGTAGTTACTTAGCACATCAGGCTTTTTAGTCTTACATTATGAATCAAATTTAGGTTTTTATTTAGACAAGGAAGGTGAACCTTTTTAACTTCATAATAAAATGTATAGCCCATCTACCTTGCTATTAATTGAAGATGGCTCAGAATTAAAAGTTACCTTTAAAAGATGCAAAATTTTAGGATTGCCTTCACACCTTAAATGTTCTAAATGACTTAATAAACAAATATTATGCTATGCAACTGAAAAAAAAGGTTAGACGTAATTCGTTTTATGACAGATTGTGCTTCAAACGTTCCTCTTACCTTTTGATATCATGAAGAGTATGGATAACCTTTTATTTTACAGCCTAGATTATACTTTGTTTTTCACCACTTTTTACTCTTGATTCTTAAGGGAGAGACCCTGCTACTGATTTACGAGGAGCTGGCATGCTTGCTCTTCTACACCTCTTGTTTTTCCTTCGAGATCCTACTACAAGGGAGTTGTCAAGAGATGTTTATAAGCTCTCACTTCATCCTACCCAAGTATGTTTTGTTTGCTTTTGGTGTCCTATGTCTTACTCTGTTGAGAATGATTTTAATATTTTTTTTTGCTCGTTTAGACCATTTGTCTATGTCTGATCAAATTCATGTAATCAATTCAAAACAAAAGCTAAGTTGTGATAAATCTATAAATTAAAGAGTTTTTATTTGAATTTCTATTGATCTAGATTGTGTACAATTTAAAACACTTTATACTAACTTAACTTGGTCCATGATTTTAGATTGAAATCTTATTGAATTTCACTGTATACCTCTTCATTAAAAAATTTGTGGGTTTTTTAAAGTATTATGGTGAATGAAATAGGAGGTGACGTTCAACTCTTCCCTAAAAAATGATAGTAAAAAGAATATTTATGCAATAAGTGATAACAATTATCGTGTCTGTGGTATATCAGAATGTCTTTCAGAAATATATCTTTATATAAAACTAACATAGGGCTAGAATAGGGATAGTACAGTCAGGGATGCCACTTTTCCGGCAATTTCTAGAATTCCAGAAATATAATTTTGGATCCGGTACCTCCAGAAATTTGAGTCTGATGTCCGGAAAACTTTTTCCCCAAAAATTCCGGGAAGCTGGTGACACCGCCATATTTTTTTCTACATGTTGCTATGTGCCTTTCAGCCCTCCGCAGTCACAAGGATCATTAGTTTTTTTAACTGGTCTATGAGAGTATATCTCAGAACCCAACTAGCACTAGTAGCAGTTGATCGGCGGTTTCTGAGGTCACACCCCGCATTCTTCAGCATATTTTTAAAAGTGAAAATTATACTCTGTTAATTTAAAAAAAAACGCCTTTCTGAACAACTCCGCCCCTTACAGTAAAACAATTTTGTTTCTGGTTATCATTCCACTACGGTTAATTGCACAACTAACACCCGAGTAAAAAAATAAATTTATTCAAGTTTGTGAGTACGGAAAAGAAAAGCGAAGAACAATCATGTTTATCAACATGCAATGTCTTTTCATTGTTTATTGACACGGCAGTTGACCTCATCCGGGTTACCAACTTTTCCCTCTAGTTCTTCCAAATAATACTGATCTGTACCTTTTCATCCAGTCCTTGTCATCTTTTCTGACAAATTGATTTCAGCTAGTGTGTGTTTGATCTGACTCTATTCTATTGGCTATTTTAATGACGGAACCTTGACCAAATCGTTCAAAGCTTATTGATAATAAGGGTGGCGAATTAAACATGTGCTTTTGTCTGGTAACTTTTACAAAAAAAATAATCGAGCTTTGTATTTAGCTAAAGCTAGATCTAATCGAGATGTCTCTTATGTGATAGCTACATTGTATTGGCCAATCTCTACATTCTGCATCTAATATAATTTAATACTAAATTCATATAATCTAAATCTATATATATGGTTTTCTGCTAATAATGTTTTGGTAGGATATTCGCATGTTTTGCTCCAATATTTTGTTAAGGAAATAAAATCATGTTAATCCTTCGTGAAGTGGACGCACACAATATAGGCCTAGTTAATATGAAATTAGAGCAAATGGAGGGTAAAAATAAACTTCGTTGCAGTGGATACATAATTATGTACACACAAAACAATAGGGCTAACTGGAAGCCGATAAAGAAGAAAATCTGTTTTATATTATTGTTTACCAACAAATATCAGCAGTAACTAATAGTAGGCCTATGTAACCATTTGTCATCTCAGGGACATTCTAAGAGCCTGCCTAAATGGACATGTCCCCCTGACCCACTCTTTCTCCTCTACCAAAGTTCCGGAAATTTCACCAGGTTTCAGTGACATCCCTGACTGTACAGTTACAATGACAATGTTAGAAATGAGAAATATTTTTCAAGAAAGCATTAGTTGAGTTTAAAGAATATCATTACATACTAAAAATGGAATAAAATGTTCAAGTTTATTTCAACAAAACAAGAAATCCATTAGTTTTTCCTTTTTTTAGCTACAAAAAGGAGTAATTTGCTTTGAATTACATATATATTTTTTACAGAACTTTCCTTTTTGTGTGATGGGTATAAATCTCACCCGCATCTGCATTCAAGTTTTAAGAGAAGAGGTTTATAACAGGTTTGTTTTGTTGTAATCTTTGTTTTTATTTGTTAGAAGTTTACTTCTCTTTGTCTGTATGTCATAATGAGAGACATAGTAATTAATATAGTAACTTGTAAAAGAAAACAAGGCTCTCTTTTTTTTTGTAACCATAACTTTAGATGAGTAACAATGTGTAGACCTAAATCAATGTTATCAAAAAGTGTGTAACTTGCTTCATTGTTTAAGGTCATAACGAAAATTCCGGTTTGATTAAATGTGTCAGCATCACATTTTGTTTTTTTTTTCATTTTTTGGTGTGCCACTAATTTATAAAAATTTTGATATTTTTAGACACTAGGAGACTGACTTTTGACAACTGAACTCTTCTTAATTATTTATTCAGAGAATGCAACAAAAGAAAAAATGTGATTGAAACTGTCAACAATGTCTACGCAGCTCTTTTTCTTCACTTATATCAATTGTGGAAACAGGGGAAAACTATTGCAGACTCAGGCTTTGTCCTGAAAGGTAAGTACCTTGCTGTAACAAAAGTATTTATCTCCTAAGCTTCCTTTCAAAAGGAACTTAAGGATTAAAATCATTTTACAAAAATGTTCATTTAATAAACAAATTTCAAAAGCTTAACGAAACAAACGCTCAAAACAGATGAATTTCTTTAAAAACACATTTCCATTCCAGTCTTATAAATTTCATGACTTCAGAGTTGTAGATGTTGCATGCACAATAATTTTTTATCTAATCTTGAATAAGTGCTTATCACCATTCATGATATTTGAACATGATTTCTCAACTATGATGTAAAAAGTTCCCATAATTGTTTATTGTATTGATAATCAAAGACAAGAAATTGTATGTTCATTTTAACCTTTTTATTTTAAAACCTATATTTCCAGCAACAGACTGTTGGTGAAACATTGCAAAAGTCCATGCAATATTTAGCCATATTTATGTCACAGTATTGTATTTCCGAAAATGTTCTATTTGCAGAGGTTGAAAGTCACAGTCGAAAACATTCTAAAACCATTTTTAAAGACATGGAACTCTATGAAAAAATGAAAAAGCAGCAGGGACCATTTGGTGAGGCCACAGAGGCCGAGCCATCATTCTTCAGTGTGTGCAAGGAAGATCAGTGTGATACCAAGTCTGCTGCAGAGCTCTACTAAGTGCAAGTCAACACTAGCTCAGTTGACCTGTAGGAGTCATACTTAATAACATGAGCCTATTTCATTAGACTGAAATTAGGTTAAAAGAGTTCCTAAGAGAACTAATCTACTGAAGTCAAAATCAAGTTTCAGAGATATTGACTTTTGCAGCATCCACTGTAGAGTTAACTGTAAACCAAAGAACGAGAGTCTCTCATTTTACACAATTTACACAAAAATGTTAAAAAATTATAATTTATTTCATTGTAATGCTGTAATAATACATGTGAACTTTGGGCTGTAAAGTTCCTATTAAATAGATTTAGCGATTAACCCTTTAAATTTTGACCAGTGTTGTGTGAATTAATTTTTTATTTTTTTTTTGGTAGTTTTTTTTGTGTGCATAATTTTATATGACATCAATCAAATATGACATTAAAATTTTAGTTGTAAATTGTAATCTTTGCACTTACTGTAGAATCTTTTTGAGACCAATGATGATCTTGGAACAATTACAATATTTAAAATCATGACTAACACTCGGAGCAAAAGATATGTAGTACATCTTGGAATCAATGAGCTACTTTGTTTATTTTCAATAGTTAGCTGGATGCAAGGTTTGTTGAAGTCATGTGTGTCCCAGTGCTGCCAATTTAAAAGCTTTTATCTACATAGTACTTGGTTATACCTAGATAGTCTTGAGGCAATCACAACCCCCACCCCTCTATCTACAACATTCTCCTTGCCTTCCCTTTCCTAAGCATATGCTCACACACACACACACAAACAGCATACATTTTAAAATTTACCGTGGTTTTTTTTAGGCTGCCATTCTTCTTGCCCTCGAGTCCTAAGGAAGATTACTCTTGCTGTATAATAATATATGAATCAAGGGGAGTAATAGCGATCTTTGAAAGTGTCTTTAAATAATACAGGGTTGCTTCCCATGTCACAGGTTAGATCCCAATAGGGTAAATATCGCTGCTCTGTCTCGTGTGTGGCAGAACATAAAATTGTCAGACGTCCGTCTTGGGGCCCGTCCACAATATAGCCTATATAGTGCTGCTGTTGGACGTTAAACCAACTCAACCCAAACAAAGTGATGTCATTTATCAATTGTAGGAGAACTATCTTTCTTTGAAAATAGGCAGGTAGGTCTTTTGTGTCATAGTTGTAACTAGATCTAGTGTATTGTAATCAACTGTACAAGCTTTTCGAAATATTTGGTTCATTGGATATGAAGGTTAGTAGGCCCTATAATATTAGACTGTTATATCAATGAAAAACACTGATAGTTATTCCAACAACAAAAAATAGAAAAAGAAAAAGATTTGTACCTGTTTGTTGAATGCAGGGTGTTCTTTGAGTCTGAGGTTTTTGGATCCAAGTGTACTGTATAAATCTGCCACGTTGTGGAACTGTATGATTTTCCTAACTAGTATTTACAAGGACCCCTTAGTCAACATGCTAATTAAGTAGCATGTTATTAAGCCAAAGGCTTAGTTTTAACCAATTTTCTTGCCCATTGCTTCTTGAAGCTTTTCTGTTTTAAGTAATTACCTTTTCTTTTCAGGGACAGAAATGAGGTATTACTTGTTATGTTTTGTTTACGGAAACTTTTCACCATGCCATGGTACCATGGCAGTTGTTACATAGAAACTGTAGATCTATAGGGTCAATCTTACGTCATTTAGAATTATTTTTTTTATGAGCACAATAGATCATAAGTGATTGATTTGAAGTTACAAGCCATGTCAGGCAATTCCAATGATCTCAGGACCTATTGTGCTGAGTTTACTGTTCTGATTACAGCAACAGTAAATTAAAACCACCAGGAAGGTCTTTATTGTGCAATAAAATAATAAATCCACCTCGCTCATTTTGTGTACCTAGGCATGAATAAGTGTTATTGTCAATTGTTTTATTATTCTTTGCAAATTGTTACCAAATTGTGATAAAGTATTTTGATCCTAAGTTTCGGTTATTAATCTCATTTAACTCATGTTTATAGAGAGGTAGGCAAGGCGAGTAAAAGATTTATTTTATGTACATTCTGTGGTCAAATCCTGAGAAGAGATAATTTACTAAATCTGTTCAATTCTCCTTTCAGTATCTGTGATACTGATAGTTTTGTGGATGTTGGGCCCAGGAGAGGTGAGACCTTGCCTGGACACCGGTTTAGATCGTTCCTTGTCTAACTCCTATCCATCTGCTATTGCAGAATAATTGTAACTTAGCAAGTGACATCAGGGGGGGCACAGAAGCCTTTGCACAACAGCAATATGACATTTCAATAGATGATAATGCTATGATACAGTTCAGACTGCTGATGACAGGCTAACATCTTGGATTGACAGACTATAGAGGTGTAGTCATACAATACTACTAATATCTGTGATATCAGAGGTCTTAATGGCAGTGCAAATAACTATCTCCTCTTCTTAGAAAGTGAAGCAGCTTTAATTTATGTCATATCGAAAGTCTTGAGAGACTACCAAAAAATTAAGAGGAAATAGGTTTGTAATCAACGCAATACTTGAGAACGACAGAATCTCAATCTGTTAACAAAGAGACATTAAGCATTTAATGTTATTCTGATAGCATACAATAACTGTGTACATATACATTGTACCATGAATATTTAAAAAAGAGATTATTTTTACTGTACTTTCAACATTCCTTACATGTACGTTTTGTAACCATTATCATGTACGTCTCACATCTGTATAAGTAAACTTAAATAAACACCCTGTTTTCTACAAGAAAAATGTTTGTGTTTTGTTCATGTGTTCTTCTTTTAATGCTAGCACAGTACCAGTCATATAATTTTTTGGCAACTGAGTTACTGGGTTATTTTGCAAGATAGTAAGGAAATAATCAATCAAAAGTTGTGCAAGGATTTATAGGACATTGAATTGTTAAGACGTTATGTATTCAGCCCTCTTACAAATGCAACACCCCCTCTCCTTTATTTTTTTAATGAGTCTGTGACCATGAGTCTTTGAGATTTCTGATAAATCTAAACTATATTAATTCAAAATGTTTATTTCGGTAACAATTGATTTGTAACTTCTTTAAAATTTATGTTGTATCTTTGTGTGTGTGGCATATTTATGGAATGCTGTGTTATGACTATTAAATTAATGGACATGTTAAAACCTAGATATAATAATAATAATAATAATAATAATAATAATAATAATAATAATAATAATAATAATAATAATAATAATAATAATAATAA
>RQTK01000558.1:267835-297720 GCA_003991915.1 Elysia chlorotica | reverse complement strand
AAAAAAAAACAACTACAACAGAACGAGAACATATAAGCAGCATTATAATATGCATGTTTTACTTTCTTTGAGTTTGATATAGACTAGGCCTATTGTTTAAATCATTGATTTGCCAGCTTGTAGATTCAATACTAGTAATATACTATAATTATGCGGTGTGCGGAAACTATAATTAAACACTGTAGTATAAAAAGTATTATTATACGGCACTTCTAATGATAATGGTTCTTCTAATCCTAAACGCGTAATGAAATACTAAAAAAAAAATAGTACATGTAATAGTAGTGTCCACCAACCCTTTATCTATCTATCTATCTTAACTATCTATCTATCTATCTATCTATCTATCTATCTATCTATCTATCTATCTATCTATCTATCTATCTATCTATCTACATGTATCTGTCTATCTATCTATCTTTCTATCTATATATCCCAGCGCAAAGTTGCGATTGCAACTTGCAACTGTTGGCATAATCGAAACTTTTGGTACTTTTGTTAAATTTGCAACCTTTTGAAAAAAAAAAATTATTCACTACATTGTTACTGTTAGGAAACTTTAGCAACATTGATGAAAAGTATCAAAATTTTACTTGGATTTTTTTTCCCTCATAGACAGACAAACAGACACCAAGAGAGCTATATAGAAATAAATTATGAGCCTTTCGATACATAAGAAAAGTTCCTTCGGAGCGTTATCAGACTAGTGCATATTGATACACCTTAAAATGCTTTTACCGTCTCAAACTTGTTATACAAAATGACAATATTTATAATAATTAATGGTTCTAAAAAAAGGCAAGTATCTAAATACATGTAGCAGCATTCCAATAAAAGGATTAAAAAGTGATATGAATAAGGATGGCACTATGGACGAGACCAAAGATGTGTCATGCTCACAGAAAACCTATGGGATTCGAATACAAACTTCATACAGTAAGCTATCTGCCTCAATCGAGCTTGACATCTCAGTTGGTTCTCATTGATTTGCGAGAATCTATGTTTGTCAATTTGTTTGTCTGTCTGTCTATCGGGACACGGTGGCCTTGCGGTAGAACATCGGGTTTCGGTGTTAAAGGTCCGTGTTTCGAGACCTGGCGATTTCGCTCCCCACTGGTTGGGTCAGTGTCATTTTAATGTGACAGGCTGAGACAGGAGTCATGGTATCCCTGCCCTCTCTTATGTGTGGCAGCACACAAAATTGTCAGACGTCAGTTTTGGGGCCCGTCCACAATACAGCCTCTCTCTCTCTCTCTCTCTCTCTCTCTCTCTCTCTCTCTCTCTCTCTCTTTTACATTGTAACGTTTCTATATTTTTCAGCTACTCATTATCACTCTTTCCCCTCTAGACTCTGTTTTCAAGCTAGTTCATTTCACTAATTTAATTCCTGGTTAATTGATTCGTATTTAAACATTAAAACACCTTGATTTAGTACTCCTTGCAACAGTTCAGTGACGTAGTTAAATATTGGTATAAGTTTGTGTGTTTATCGCAGCACATTAATGTATATTTTAGCAAAGTACATGCAAACTTATAAAATGATGCTATAAAGGCTACTGTTGGCATAATCGAAACTTTTTGGTACTTTTGTTAATTTTGCAGGCCCAAATTTTATTTCAAACAATTCATCTTTATTGGTCCATTAATCGTGATACCTCACTAATCTTTTCCGCACGAACATCCTTGACTTTTGTTTGTTTAATTATAAAGACGCCGAAGATGAGTATGGTGATGAAGTGAAATTTTCAAACACACAAAATGTATTTCGAGGCTTCCTATTTTCCAACGAAGGGAGACCACTAAGCCAGTCGTTTAGCCTACCGGAAATAGACAAAGCCTGATCTAGAAAACGAAACTTCCTTTTTTGTTTTGATTCTGTACCAAAACCGATCAGGTAAAATTCGAGAAATTTCAATCTTCCAAAATCGAATGAAAGATGTAATGTTTTAGAAATAAACTTGTACAGGCACATGAAAGAAACATTTAAAATACAATTTACAACATGATCATTTTCCTGTAGTGCAGATTTTGTCATTCGTTCTTGTCTAAGCTCTGTCCATTTCAGCCAGCTTTTTTTTTTTTTTTTTTTTTTTTTTTAGCTAGATCTAGTAAATCTTTCTCAAACCAATTTAATTTTAAATTTAATCACACCAGTTTTGTGTGTTTCATATGTGAAAATAGCAACAAATATCCAACCATTCGCCTAACTAGAATCTAGAAATCTAGATCTAGACATGATTCTTAAGGTTTGTAAGTTGTCTGCGATTATATTCCCAGCAAGGCTGCCAATACTATTATAATCTATCTAGGCTAATCCCAGTCTTGTATTTTTTTTAAATTTTTTATTTACCCCTGAGGGACAGTCTGGATGTGACTTAAATTTTATTAGATCCAGTTATTTTACGACAATATGATCACATCATTATAATTCACACCGGGCGTAAACCCTTCCAAAATGTTATTCTCACAGCCTTTCTCTATGATACGCCTTTATGCAGTATTGAAATGTTTTTTCCTTTTCCTCGATAAGGCCTAGATCTATAGTCTCTGGTTTATATCTAGATCTGTCTTTAATATTGCACCATTCAATCCTTTAATTTGGTCCTAGCTGCTTGTACGTGGCAGCACGCGAAGACAAGGTTCTAGGACTAGAGTACGGCACTCTCAGGTAGCGAAAAGTCACGCTATCTTAAAACTAGAACCTCTTCTACGAGTACAGGCCCGTATCTATTTATAGATCAAATATCTTAACGCGACCGTACAAGAAGAAATGATTCTATTCATGCGGCTCTCTCGACCTGCGGCAGCTACAGGTTTTTAGATTAGCCTAGACCTACATCATGCTAACAATTTTTGTGGTATTACCAATCTAAATAAACAAATTTCATGAACATGTAATCATTCCGCTTTGTTTCACTCACATTTAGTAAATACTTATGATCGTTCTTAGTTCTTTTATACATTTCAAAAGAACTTTCCTCATTCCATTATCATTCCTTTATAACATGCTTTCAAACTGTTCAAAAGTCTCTAAATGTTTTGTTGATTTGAAAGTTAATTTTCAATGTCGTGTAACCCTCCTGGTTGACTGTTGGACTCAAACTAAGACTTAGAGAAAAGGAGGGAAAAGTAAACGAGACAGTTTCTGGCCGCGGCGCTAAATCTCGCTACCTTTGCCACTCAATTTCTTCTTTCTCCTTCGGAACTTAGATCTAGGTTTCTGGTAGTGAAAGTTCTCAAATTTCAACAAGATTAATGTTCGAAATCTATATCTAATAGTTATATCTTTTAATCTGGACATATAACATAGATCTATACCTATAACTAGAGTGTTTCACTCCAGTGCCAAACATACAAGCTCAAGCAAATAAAAAAAAAAGAAATAAGCAACAACGAAAGTAACAACAAAATTAAATGTCTGTTTTGAATTGTGTTGTTTCAAAACGAGTCAGTTTGATCTAGACATATTTTGTTTGAAGAAGCAATAAAAACCTAGATGCTGTTAGTGTCATAAATGGGTTTAAAATTCTCAAGTCAGTGGTGTAGATCTATACCATTTATAGAAAGAGAAGAAAAAACAGCATATTAAAAATAATAGACCTAAAATAAATATAGTTCATTTTTTAGACCTTTCTCACTTCACATACTTCTGTCTAAACATCATTTAACTTTAGATGAGTCTGGTCTGGATCTACATCTACATGACGTATCTCTACTCCCCTTATATCTATTTGTCTGTCTGTCTTTCTCTCTCTTAGATCTCCCAGGGGGTGAGAATAACTAGATTCTTTTCTTTGCGTGTGGTCACGTACGAGCAGCCACAGCCTTTTTTTCTTGAGAGGGACAGCATGACTGAGTAGTATGAATAGTTAATCCCAGTCTTATTTTATCCCTTCTTTTAAAGAATTCCTTTTCCCCTGTGTTTGTCTTTTGTGAGGGACACTGGAAAATTATTATTCTCAGCCTTTTTGCGTGAAAGAGTGATGTGATGAGAGCATCTGGTAAAACACAGAATGGTGAAATATAACTTGAACAGGTTTCAGTGAGATAGCCATGGCAAAATACAGACTGAGATTTGTATAAATTAGTTTTAGTTTCTTTTTTATGGGTGTGGATCATTTACTCAAATTTTTTATCTAGAAATAAATATGGAGCACCCAATATAAATGTATTATTCAGCTTACACTATTTTTTCTTCCAGAATGGGGGTAAGATACAACCTTGCTATTGGTATGAACAAAGGTCACAAGGTGACTAAACTTGATGTTGGAAGGAAAGACAGGCCAACTCGCAGAAAGGGGGTAAGTATTTAATCTTATGTGAACTAACATGATATAGCTGATCAGAGTGTAATGCTTGTATGTTTTTTTGCAGTGCATATCAGATTCAACAAAATGCAGTTAATTCTGAGTTATCATTTAGTCTTCTGTGGACATGTTTGATTTTGATCCGGCTGCTAGTTTCTTGCATTATCTGCCTTATACCTCCTTTTCTTCTAAAGTCTTCGTAATGCAGAATTACATTTGAGCTGTATCATATTAACCATTACCCAAGTAATATGGTCAAATATGATCGCCCAGAACACCAGAACAGTGTCCAAAAATCTTCACATGGGTGGGAGAGTGCCGGCTACATGCCTGCCTTAGAAATTTCACAAGACCATTTGCCAACTTCTCATAAATACTCTGTTGTAACTTGAAAAAAATTTTTTAGGTGGTAGCAATGTTATTATTACCCATTTCATACTATTAGACTAGTAATAGTTTTGCTAGTTCAATGTGTATCAAGAATTACATTTCCTTATGGGAGTCCGGGTAATTTAACTATTTTCTCTTCTGTGTTTTGTTCACTAGCGCATTGAGTACTTTTTTATGTGCATTAACAAGGAAATACTTTGCATTGATTTTTGTTGCGATAATTGAAGACCACAGGGGAAAAACCGGACATGTCACATCTGGCAAGTTTTTAGTTATTTGAATTTTAAACTTTGAAAAGCTGTTATCTATTAAAGGATATATTTTTTTATACTGCTAATTTTAGGTGCCGGTTTTTCCATACCACTCTTTACCGTTATGATAAAATTAAGCGCCCTTTATAATCTTAGGGGCATAACTTAAAATATTCAAATTTGTGACATGTCCGGTTTTTCCCCTGTGGTCTTCAATTATTATAATATAAGTATGGCTACAGACATTTGTCTTAGGTAACCATGTAGGTTCACTCAATAACCAGTCACTGTGATTCATGTAGTCTAGGACCCTATGTCAACGTTTATTTCTTTTTTTTTTTTTTTTAAGTTTCATTGTCTGAACCTGCACGCAATTTATAACCAGAAAGGTTGGGTTTTTTCATTTTTCTGGATTTTTATCTACCCTGAAGGATGTTGCATTTTAATTTACTTTTCTGAATCTTACAGAGTGCCACAAAACATGCAAAATTTGTGAGAGACCTTGTCAGAGAAATTGCTGGGTTTTCACCTTTTGAAAGAAGATGCCAAGAGTTGTTGAAAATCTCCAAAGACAAGCGGGCCCTTAAGTTTTGTAAGAAAAGGGTAAGTAGCTGTGAACCGTCCACGTTAAACTGCTGAAAACTTTTACTCCAATGAAATTTCAGTTGAAAATGATAGACGTTGTCGGACCAGTGATCAGAATCTTCAGTAAAAATCCACGATTTTGACGAGTCGCTATGCCTTTTAAAGTCCTCAAATCACAGCATTTGCCTTTAAGCGGTATCGAAATGAAAACTTCATGAATCCGACCTGACCCGGTAGCGAAATTAATCCAAGTCGCTGGTGTTTTCTTTGAAGCATCCATAATAATAGTTTTACCTGATCGGGCACGTGTGCAAGAAATTTTAATGTGTAACTGTATCATAACGCAAATTGCCGAAGTTTACCTTTGATCGGTATCTGTATAGGTTAAAAGTGTCAACCAATTGGGACTCTCATCTGTTTAAAAAATGCGATAATTTAAATACTTTGTATCTAAAAGAAAATGGCAAAAGTGGTAGTGTATCGAGAATAGGTTGCTTTCATTTTGACCCGCTACCCTTTGATGTATGTTTTCTAGTGCATCTGCGATCGCACTTATATTAATAATGTTACAATTCAGTGACTGGGAATTTGTTTTTTCCCACCTGTAAGGCACCTGAGGTGCCATCATAGAAAAGAAACCAAAAAGCAAACCTCAGATATCGTGAGGGCCCAAAATTTGGCAATAAGAATAAGCATAAATAAGTATAATAACTTCTGTACAGTTCTGAGCATGACGGAAATACCCGCTTTGCCACCCGTTGTCAATACAAGATACCTCCAAACAATGCGATCTGCCGTTTCCTACTCATTTGTGGCGAAGAGATGGCATGGTTATCTCAATGGAATTTTTTGGACTCTTGTTTAAGTTGTTAGTTTGAAGACCAAATGATAGAAATGTTGAGCCCAGTGAGTTGGAATTTGAGTGAAAGAAAAACAATTTTCACCCACAAATGACTGATGGCAGTTTGAGTTTGTGTGAAAACTTCTCTGAAGTCCAAAATTTTGTATGCATCAGATCTATATTTTAGATCTAGAGTATTTCTGGTTGTAGATTGTTTGTGGATCTTTAAATTTTCTTTTTAGGTCTACGATTTAAGTAATAATCTATTGAGGTATTATACTATTAATAGTCTGCAGGCTTGAGAGATGAACCCTTAGGTACTGTACTAATTTAAAAAAATAACATGGATTCTTGAGTGTGAAAATTGGTGTAAAGGGGAAAGCACTGTGCACAGCTTCAGGGGACCGTTGGCTCCCAGAACCCAAACGGGGTGTTGCTCTGTTGTAACTTGTAAGTTGTAGTTGTAGTAGAGTTGGATTATGCATTATGAGTACTATTGGGGTGTATTGATAATGATATTTATGTCGTAGTATAAAAATTATAAACAATGACAAAGAGCATAAATTATGTGACCATGAAAAAATTCGTGCATTTCAACAATTCAATCCATAGGGACAAAAATATTTATCTATGAACATTTGAACTAATATTAAGTACTTTATAGCACCACTTCTTGAGCAGGGACTTTACTGGCATTCAGTTTGTAGTCCTACTGGTCATACATTTTTACCAGTAGCCTATGAAATCAACACAAATATTTATGGTTCTACTGCTTTTAATACTGTTGGCAAATTTGTTTTGCAGATCTGTATTTTATCTTATTAATGTAATTGTGAGAATGGCAATCAGGCATGTTTACATTCCTATAATTTTTTTTTTTTATTTTTTTTTTTTATTTGTTTATTTTTATTTAATTTGTGTGTGTTTGTAATTTTATGTTTTACCATTATACATTTCAGCTTGGCACTCACGTCAGAGGCAAGAAGAAGAGAGAAGAAATGCAAGTACTGTTGCAGAGGATGAGGAAAGCCCAACAGGCTCAGAAATAAATGTTTATTAAACTTGTAAAAAGATTAAAATTTATCTGAGTTTGTCTTCCATGCATTGGTACTTCAAAGTACCCCACTTTGTTAAATTGTAGTTCTTTCCTTTAAAGGAATGGTCTCTATCTCTTGTAGAGATTTTTCATAATAAGTAAAACGCGATTTAACCACCACCTATTCAAAATATAGGTGTCAAATCTTTGCTTGTAGAGAAAAGTATCTTTGGTCATTGGTTTGAACAAATACAGAATATAATTTTATTTATTCTAAAGGGAAGTTTGATTCCATCGCTTCATGATCTGACATGTGTATATAATTATTATGGTCACTGTTATTCTCTAAATGAAAATTAGAAAACAAATCAATAAACCAACAGTACAATACTAATGAAACTAAAAAAAAAAAAACAGTGCATGAACACAGTATCAAAACAATTTTCAACATAGCAGTAGTACTTATTTTTAATGATACCTCGAATAACGAGGAGTGGAGTAACAAAACGGGTGAAAATCTCAGATTGTCTCTCTAGAATTTATTGGATGTGGCTATTTGTCTGGTAACCCGAATAAAAAACATCCCATTCTGGCACCTGAAACCTGCACACACATGTTTCAAGTCACTCCACACCTTCACTTAGCTGTTGCTGACAGTGACAACCCCACCCTCCCTTCTACTTTCTAGGCACCTAATCCTTGTTTTTATTAAAGTAAACAAAGCTGCATGATGTAGTGCTATACTGAACAGCCAAGCCCATCCCCCTAGTGATGATAAGAATAGATAACTCAGCATAAAAAGTAGATCACGCTCTCCAAGGCAAATACGTGATGTAAAACTTCACAAATTACTCTTTTTTACTAAAACTTTCTCGCAAAAACATAATTATAAATACTGTATACATCGATAAAAAAAATTAAAATAGAACTCCTTACGTGAACTCTTTCTCTCTCTATGATGTTCATGTGTACTTGTGTACCTTTTGCAACTGTTAAGAGAATTTTTGTGTAGTTATTTAGACTGGTGCACATGTGTATTAAACTTCGCATCCAGGGAAACACATCTGTCAAATGTGTTAAAAATACATGTACATGTAGTTATTTGGCATTGGCTGTACTGGTTTTATTTGAACCTTAAACTTAAGGCTAATTATTATGCGACAACTTCGATCGTTTTCTGTTGCAACTTTTATACTTTCATTGATTTCAATGGCAACTTCTAAGTGGGGACAGCTTATGGATTGTGGGCAAACTGTCTTTTTGCATTCCAGTACCTGATCATTTTGGCATTTTTAAAATTGGTATGTTCAAAGTAAGTAGAAACCTTGAGAATGAGGCTGCATCAGTTAATTTTTTTAACAGTATGTCAGAACAGTAACGACTACATGCATATTGGTAGACAATGCCAGCTAATTTACAATAAATAATGACCTTATCCTTTTCCATTCAAAATGTTCGAGATGTAAAATGAACTAACAACATTCATACTGTATTAGTAAAGGTTATCAACAAAAACACGGGTTGGGTAGTATCATATCTTTTTTTTTTTATTCCATGTTAAAGTGAAAACACATTAACACTACATCATGTACATGTAATAACATAGCAATATTACGATCCTTCGAGAATTTAAATGCATCTCAGAAATTGGGAAAAGAAAATAAATGTACATATATTACAAAACAAATTCAAATTTGAGCTTTATATATAGAAATAATGAGTCAATAACTGAATAAGCATTGTAAAATTCATAAGCTTTAAAAAATGGGGTTGCTTTTAGTTAACTTAATGAAACAAAAATTTTGCTTTAAGTTTAACAATTACAAAATTTACATTAGTAGTAATAGTACAGTTGTTTTTCATGTAAGAACTTAGACTACATCTTGAGAGAAAATAAATTGTGCAACGGTGGTTTATCCTTGACATGTTATGATTTGCTCATTGTGTACAACTGAGCAGACTGAATACAAAGTTAAATAACTATAAATGCATTTGTTTGCATTAGCAGTACATGTATTTGGAAAACAAAATCTTTCTTTATTGACTAGGACGAATACACCCCTCAGCCCTTGGAATGGTTTCTTTTATTTGATTGTCTTGTAGGAATGATCTACAGAAGGAAAAGCCAAAAGAGTTAATGGCACATAATTTTGTTTTGTTTACTGGCTGGCAGCGTTTTAAAGTACCTTTGAAGACAAATATTTCGGCAATTCAGTAGCTAGTTTATGACAAGCCTGAAAGAGGTCTCCTGGCTGAGGGGAGGCATGGAATGAAATTAAAAAAAAAGAAAAAGACAGCACATCAATTATTTTTATTTATCACATTATGACAAAATTAAAATTAAATGCCAATAAAAACGGATTTCATAGCCATTATAATTCATTGTGTTGATCTCAAGTATAAAAGATTTAGAACACCTTTGCATACACAATATTAAAAAAAAAGAAAAATTTTTTTGAGTTGTCAACTGAATGTATGCCATAATTATTATTAATACATGTACAATGCGCAAATATAAGTATGTAAAATTTTGTTGTTAAGAGTTTAATAAACAAAGCCAGATCGGAAGATATATTTTGTTTAGAAATACTTAATATGAATTAAAAAGAAAGGAAAAAAAAGCTTGTCAGACCAAACTTCCCAAGGAGTATTCAAATTGTATTCACTGTATACAGTACATCATTCTACATGTATCTGCAAAAATTGTCTAATGAGAAAATACTTGAAACATGCAAATGAAATCAAATGAAAGATGGATGTGTTTCAAATCAAAGTGACCCATGAATTTGAATGCTCAACTTTCTCACCAAGTTGCTAGTAATCGGTTAGTTGCTGTGTACAGTTTATTCTTAATTTGAATTGCTTGGGACTTGATCTTGACTTTGAAATAATGTGACTGAGGTTGATGTTTTCTTTCTAAAGTAAATTATATTGCAACCTTCCCCAACCCCATTTCTTCTAACCTTCACAGCCACTCGTTATTTGTACATTACATGTTATGGTTAAGCGATTCTTGGGTGAAAATCACATGGTGATTTATAAAGAGAAGAAAAAGCAAGGTCACCGCTGCCATTTTTTTTTAACTGTACCCTTCATGAGCGTTTTTCAAACAGTTACTCTACCAGTAATTTAGTAAAAAAAACATTTTGCAAGTGGTGGAAAATAGTTACGTATATCGATGTAGCTATCAATCCATTTACTCATTTGTCTATCTCTGTAGAAAAAAATAAAAAGAACAGGAACAAAATGAAGTTGCGCAATATTGGTGTGCAAGAAAAGTAGGAGAAGAGGGAGAGCAGGACCAAGAGGATGAGAAGTAGAAAGAGGAAGATAAGCATAAGGCGGAGGAAAAGCACTAGGAGTAGGACGGGGAGCTATAAGAGGAAAAGGAGCAGCAGGAAAAATAAGAGAACCAGGAGCAAGGAGAGGAACAATAGTAAGAGTAGTAACGGAAGGAGATGGATAGGGAGGAAAATGGGCAGGACCAGGATGAACTAGGGGAGTAGACGAATGAGGAGGAGTTAGAGGAGAAACAGGAACAACAGCCAATAAAATGAGGAGGCGCAGGTGGAAGTGGGGGGGGGGGGGGGGGTAGACACAGGAGGAGGAGCAGGGAAACAAAAGATAAACGGGAGGAAGGCATGCAGAGGAGCAGGAGGGAGAAGGAGCAAGACGAAGGAACGGCAGGAGGCAGGAACTGAGGAAGAAAAGCAGAAGGGAGTAAGGGAGGAGGAGCAGGAACACTAAAACAGCTAATGGCCTACTCTACCTTTGAAAGAGAGAGGGAGACAATATTACCACTGCCGAAGCTTATTTACGAGTATACGGGTGTTTTCCACCCACGAATGGATTAGCTTCAAGGAAACCATAATATGGTATACAGAACAAAAAATAAATAATTATTTTGAAAAACGAACAACACAGATAGAAGCATTAAACACAAAGTGAGGAAACATATTAGTTTTTATCCTATAATTACACAGATTTTTCACATCCTGGGTGTTTTTCACCCACGAGTGGCAGTGAAGGTTAAAGGCATGTCTTGGGCAGCAATAAGCAAGGAACTCTGCTTAACAGATAGCGCTTTTGTAGTGCCTATTATGATGTGAGCGTCGAATCAAGAGAGTCAAATAAGAAAAACGTCCATTTATGAGTCTGATTTTAAATTTAATAGAGCCAAACATAACAAAATAACAGATGGTGTCTGCTGAAAAATGGTCAGTGTTTTTCCTCATACATTCTACATACATGTATATTAATGATTAAACTGACAAGGTAAAAAAATCTGTGCAGTTATTTTTTTGTTTGTTTTTTTTTAAATAGAAAAATTTTCTACTCTATTTCTTAACAATTGCGGGCATAATCTCAATACCGCGTATAAATTATATATATACTAGACTGAAACTATAATGGATGAGTCAAAATAAATTCAAATCAAAATCAATTAATTAAATTAAAGTTGAATAGAATAAACAAAAATACTGTGATTAGACCATAAATGCATTGTATTTGTAACAACAAAAAAAAAGAAAAATTTTCTGAATTTAAAATATACATGTACATACAAACTTGGCTGGAATTGATCTTTTAAAAAGTTACTAAACATTACTTTTCTCTTTTCCATAAAGCCTAGTTATCTATTTAGTATTAATATTTGTTAATGTGTCAAGAAGCATCTTTTTAATTTCTGACATCTGCTTCAAATATTTTACTTTAGATTCTTTGGGTTTCTAAAATTTATATTGGTTTGGTTTTGTCACTGAATTTGTGTTTTAGCATTAAAAACCAAGTTTTAAATTGGTTCTATAAATAAAATTTACAAATAAACTGTGATCTTGTGTTGGGGTTGGTTTGAAACAAAAACAAAAAAGCAGGATATTTTTCCTACAATTTGCCATTCAAATTTACCTTGTAAAGAATTCTTAAATTAAAAAAAGAGGAATGACTAACCAATAGCAGATCATGTTAGATTGTTACCGGTAACATTAATAAAACCAGGTGAAAAACTGTGATCATGTTGTCCTTATCCATTGAGTAGAAAACAACAGAAACATTACAATCAAGCTGTAAGGAGGAGATTATTTCGCTGAGGTAAAATATTTTTGCACACAATAAGGAAAATGTTTCATTCAAAATGTGCTCTTTTTATCAATGTTAGTAAACAAGTTTAACTTTCTGGAATGTTTTTTACCGGAGCTGATGAAAAAAAATCAACAATTTTTGTATGAGAATGATAAATTGTTGACATGGAAATTATTTGATTTCAACTAAATTTTGGGTACAGCATTTTGTTAAATTAAAAAATAAAAGGATACACAGTGCTGTCTCATAAAAATCAATGGCAAAATTTGTTTGAAAGGGAGAACCTCTGCTGTATTTCAGTGGAAACATCTAGCATTGATATGTATTATCTCCCTGGTTCTGTGTGCACAAGACTTTCTATGGGCTATGTGCACTATGATTAATGTGGTATAACTAATTCTTATTTTACTGATTCGAAAGATTCAGTTCATGAAAAAAAAAAAAATTGGGAACTGGTAAAATCATAATCTGGTGTGGAAAGTACAGAAAAATTGTTTCTGGACATGAAAGCTACCATCTTTAGGTAGTTATAAATCCTCAGACGTCTAGTACATGGTTAAGTGCATGAGCTAACTTACTGTATCTTTTAAATTTACAAAATTCATACATTTTTTTCTGAAAATTCCCTTATTGATAAAGGATCATATAAATATAATATTTTTCTGTTGAGTATTACTATTAGTAAAGAAAAATATTATGCACAAATGAAATGAACATGCATAATAATAGCAAAAAATGCCATCAATATTTACAACAACCATAATGGAATACAATATCACTTGTTTATAGAAAAGTGAAAACACAATACAATTATATTATTTATGAGAAAAAAAAAGGTGCTGCTGATTGACTTTTATTGACATATCTTTTTAACGCATAATTTCCCTTTAAGGTATGACTTAGCTCTTATATCTACACTATGATTTAGGCACTAATTTGTGTTTACACATTTGATATTTTTATCTTGTGTATTGTTGTTGTAATTTTACTCTATGTAATTTTAAAGAAATAGTTGCTAAGATTTAATTATTGTTCGTTATTTTTAATGATGATCTTTATTATCTGTATTTTTATGATAACTACGATAATGATATTTATATATTAAATGTACGTTCATTGTCATTTTAAACACTTTGTAAAGCGCACTGAGCCAGGCATTGTCTTGGGTGTTGCGATATATAAAAGCCATGTATTATTATTATTATTATTATTATTGGCAAGAAAAAACTTGACGGAAAAAAAAACAGCCATAAAAATTTGCCTCAAGATATCTTCATTCCATATCCTTGAATAGATTATGTAATTTAAAACTACTGGCATACTTTTTAATTTGAAAACTAATATGTCTATCTCTGGACCAGAGAACATGAAGCTTTTGCAGATAAATAAGTGAACAAAGTACATGTATAAAATGGTTAAATGCAAATTCTTCCTGGTGCAAGTAAATACAAATACAACCATGTAAACATTGAGATATTACCTGATTGATTATCACACAAATAAAAAAAAAGAAGCTTGCAGCATATCAAATTTCTAAAAAAAATTGTGTGACCTTGAACCTAAACCATTCAATCTTTAGACTTTTAAATATTCACAGAAATCCAAAAAATAATTATGTGATCTTTACTAGCAAGCATTATAATTTTTATAATGCTACTCTTTTTTTGCAACTTTTTAAAACATACTAAACAAGTTTACGAAAAAGATACAATTAAATACATTTTATCTCCAATTAATGTAAGTTTTGCAAAAGAAACATACTAAGGCTACAGGAAATAAAAGTTGAAGAGCCCAGAAATCAGATTTTGAAAGGCACGGTGGATGACATCTTGCTAAGTGCTAGGAGCGTTTCTTTCTTGTTGTTGCAGTATTTGCTGGTACATCTGGCCTTAGCTCTCTGTATTGCAGCTGGGGAAAAATTGTCAATGGAAGAAATTATTAACAAATACAAATTTGCAGTTTAGAAAACAATATTGATGGAAGAAAAAAAAAAACAACAACAAAAAACCCCCAACAAACTTGTACATAGGGCCTACACATAATAGGCCTATGGTAAAAAAAAATAATTCCCAAATGTTCGAGAATAGTAGGCCCTACAAAAGAGATCTGGAAACTTTCCAGCATTTGCCACTGAAAATTAAGTTTTTTTAAAGTACAACAATGAAGATGATAATCTGATCAACGAGTCATACAGCATAAAGGCAATAAATTGCAGGAAAAATAATTTAGGATCAAATATGACATTTGATAACTAACTAGTAACATATGTTTGCACAATTTGTGAAATGTTTTAAAATACATGATCCAAAAGCCAAATAAAAAAATTATAATCCAAATATTCATTATTAGTTTATTACCAGTTCATTATCTGATGGAACTCTTGACAAAAAGTCCAGAAGCTCATTATTTGAAATTGCATTAGGCTTCCTCAACTTCTTGGTGAACTTGTTGATACCTGATAGAAGAAGTATTAAAAAAAAACAACACAATTTCAATAAAGAGGGAAAATTAAAAAAAAAAAAATATATACATGTTTACAGACAAACATTTCGTCTGCAGCACAGCTGAACACTACAAAATTGTAAATTTTTCATAATGAAATACAAATTAGCACAATTCTCTAGTGTAAAAAATTGTTTGCTTCCATTTTATGCTAATAAACCTTTTTGTTTTCTTCTTATTTTTGTATTCATTAATCAGGCACAACCAACATGATTATCGCAAGGCTCATGGATTCAAAAAGAGAAGATATTGTCATCTCATTGTCTTTGTAAAAAGCTTTTTCATCTGTCAAGAAATTCTTTTGGTATAAGCAATTAAGAAAGTATAAAGTTGTATAAAGCATATAACATATTTAAAAACATATATATAGAAGTGTGATAGAAAAAAAAATGTGCTTCCCATTTGAAGAAGACAGAACAGGCAATTTTCTAATAGGATAAAAGCAAAAAATACAAAAGCATAAGACAACAGGCACAGAAAAGTGAAAATTTGTATATACATTTTCTTAGGCTATAAATCATTATTAAGCAAGGACTCAAAAGAAATTTTAAACAAAAAATTATGATTTCCTGCTCTCTCTTACTTTAATAACTTCTAGTACGTACAGCAACTAGTCCCAAGACTGTAGTCTTATTTTATTTGTTGAGAGACAGAGAGAACGAAGCAGAGGGAGGGTGGGGATATCAGCACTTTTGTACAGAGACACGTGACAGAACTAGATAAGCAGTAACGTTACGCCGGTGAAATGATTTCATGTAAATGAAAATATCTAAAATATTAAAACACAAGCCTTTTACTTGATGTTAACATTTTCAAGTCTCACCCCAAGCAAGGAGCAAGTATCTGAGTGGAATGAGGTACAGTACGATACATCCTGCAGTTAATGCTATCACAGCTAGAGTTGACAACCATGGAACACTCCAATTAAATGTGCTGTTGGGGAAATAGTCATTATGCATGAACATCTGAATCAGTAGGAAGTTATTTTTTTAAAAGTTCACAGTAAAAAGAAAAAAACCCAAAGAACAACAGCCTTATTGGTATACTTCATAGCAAGGCTTATTACAGTTTACTTAAATATTTTTTTTTATCATTGATTTCTTTTCAAAAACACAATGTAGTTTTAGTATTTAAAAAAAAAACAACATTAGGCATATTTAAATTGAAAACTGAAATCCATTACATGTATCGTTTTACCTAAATGAACTGATTAAGGACTGAAGTATATGGGCCTTCACCATCATAAATTATGAAATACTGTTAATTTTAAGTCAAACAACAATGGTATATTTATGCTTGGAAAAAAAAAGAATTTTCTAAATGTGACTGCAAGCACATACCTAGTAATGCTCTATTACAAAACGCATCTCTGTCAGAATCAGCTTATCTTTTTATTAATTTTATCAGATTGAAAACAGTTTAATCAATTTTGCAATTTTTTTTTTGTAAATGAAATTTTTTATTAAAAAAAATGCTTTTATCTTCACCCAAACTCTCTTACTTGTACTTTTGTGGCATTGCCGTGGTGAACTTAAAACTTCTTACAACCAGTAAGACATGTGAACTCTAATTTGTTGAACTGTATATTAAATATATTGAATATGATCATTTTGGGCAATCAAAACAGTATAGAGCAATAAAACAACTTACTTTTTCACCCTCTCTCCTAGAGAAGCAACAGTGTCTAGCGCTTGCTGGACCTGAAGACAAACCTCCTGTATAGCATGGTAGCGGTCCACAATGCTCTTTTTCTCTTCTTGCTGTTGAAACAGGGGAAAAAAAAAGATATGCTCAGATTGCCAAAACTATTGCACCAAAGGGCCTTGATCTTAAATAAATAAGTTTCAAAACACATAAATATTACATCATACAGTTAAAACATGATTTTCTGTATCAGAAGCTAATTTATTTTCATGCAAACATAATTTTTTCGACAATAACGTATTGCTTTTGATAGCTAGTATTTCTTTTCAATATTAAAAAAAGTAAATACTATTTTTTTTGTTAAAACACTTCAAATTAATGTTGAAAGTACATTACATTGGTTTATTTGAATTATAAGTATTGCTGCTAATGCACCCTGCATTTTAATAAGAATGATGAAATATATTAACACTTATTTTTTCCATAACTAAAAGTTTTTAAGTTGAATATAATTGAATTAAATGTCTAAAAAAGAATTAAAAAAAAAAAGATTTGAAGAGTATTAATTTAAAAGATTCTATTTTCTTTTCTTTTAAAGAATAACAACTAAGAAAACACAAAGAACAAAAGTGAGTGGACGCTATGAAGAAAAGAATTTTCACAGAAATAAACATCTAGTATCACTATGTTTAAAATTTCTGAACATGAAGGCATAGTGTTGTAGGCCTATAATTTTTTTTTTCTGTGAGTGTAAATATAAATTGTTAATCATGCAAATTTTCAGCTTAATTTTATTTTAAGCCATTAAACTGAAAATTGCTAGCTTTAAAAATAAAACATAACCAACCCATTATGGTACCGTCATTATGTGTTTAGTCCATTGACTAAAACAGTCGAGAGCATAAAGGAGAGGAAGTATACCTTTGAAAATGCAAAAAAAACTGCTGAATCAAATCACGCAAAATTAAATAAGTGCAAGATAGTGATATAAATATTCTTTATGTTTTTAAAACATGTTTCATGGAATTATGGAGGTTATCTCTACTAAACACATTTTTTTAGAACTTTCTGAACATGAAATTAATAAACAAAAAGGACAAGAAATATGATATTTTACGTTTTAATAGTGAGGACAGTAATATAAAAAACGTATTTAATATATTAAACAGAATAGAGAAAAAATCCGTTAATTTGTGCATCTGAAATTGTAAAAGTTTGCCTATAGAAAAAGGGAATATCAATTGTGATGAAATCTTGAAAGAAAATCAACACGCACATAAACACAAACCCAATCATATACTGATAAAATATCACGTACTTTAACCTGTCAAACATCGATTGACATCGAACATCACCACAAAGTCCAGAATACCTGAACCGCACACAAACACAGACATAAACTGTCCAGGAATGGGTGTGTCTACAATGGAGTTCATGATTTGAGTACATGTAATGCGATACTAATCATTAAAGTTTCTCGAGCATTGTCGGCTACATCGTGACTGTCTATATAAGACAAGATTACTGGCCACGCTTTATAGGAAGCTAAATATTCTAGAAGTAGTTTGTAAGAAGGCTAGGACTATAATTAAGGATTAGATTAAAAGACGAGAATAGTATTGGTTTAAGGTCGAAGAATAAAAGGTAGTAGTTACATGAGATAGAAAAGGGACAGGGAGAGAGAAGGAGGAGAGAGAGAGAGAGAGAGAGAGAGAGAGAACAAGTTCCAGCAATATTTGAACTTTCACAGAGGCAATAATGTAAAATACAAAAAGGTTTCCTAATAAATAGTTTAAAGGACAGATGTTTTGTTAAAAAGTCAATGCCATGTGAAATGCAAGGTTCTTTATTATATGCAGCAGCAGAAAAAATATGGCATGCTTATCTAAGAAATATGTGCTGGTTTTTATTCATGTTATTGTTTTAAAATTGGGAAAAAATAAAATGACGACTTGAAAAGATTATCTCATATATAAGTCTACATTTAAACAGGTAAAAAGTTGATCAATGTTGAACACTCAGTCATAAATGAAAGTATAGGAAAGATATACATACTCCTTGGTTAAACAATTTGAATAATTAAAAAATTAATTTATTTAGAAACTGGTTTCTTTCAGAAATCTTGCAAGTAATTTACCATCATGATACAGAGGAGGTTTAAGCAAAGCATACTATTTTCTAATTTCGATTTGGAGAAAAAAAAAAAATGCAATTTTCAATGTAATTACTTGCCTCTTTTAAAAGAATTGCATCACTACTGTGTTAGTGGAATAATCAACCAAAACATCTACTGAGAAAGTTAAGATACAAATTGTTTCCCAAAGTTTTTAATCTAAAAGCTCAGCACCTTCAATACAGACAGAGAAAAACGAGGAGAAGAGTGTTTCAAACTGCCTGAACCCCAACAAACTTCTCTAGAGGTACATGTAGGCTATATGATTTTCTAGTTGTTATTTCTAAAATATAAGCATTCTGATGGAACAAAACACCATAGAGATCAAAGTCATAGGACAGATAAACAAGCATGATAATGTATTAGGACAACACTACAGCTGAAGGATTCGTGCAATTGAAGTATCAAGGGGAAATATCTACCAGCAAAGAGGATGAAAAAAAGAGAGTCCTATATAATGTTTACTTATAGGGAAGAGTAAATGCAGACTGGCTTCTTTAAAAGTAAACACTTGTGAAATTAGTATTAAACTAAAGAAAAACAAAAACACGCTGGCATTTATGAGTTATATCAAATATAAAAAAAGAGGTTAAGAAAATTAAAGACTAATTGATGAAATATTAGAAGTTACCTTCTTTTGCTACAGAACAAAGAAAATAATAAGAGAACAATTTAAACAGTACTGCCATAAGCATCATTTCATTACAGTGAATTAAGTCTAAGGAACATTTCATGGAAAACATAAATTGCATAAATACCTTACATATTTACCTTACCAAAGTTATTATTCCCAGAACTTTTGAATAAATGTAGGAGCACTATTCATCCAAATTATATAACACCATTTATTGCGCAAAACTAAAGGCACAGTTGTTAAGTCTGCCGTGTACATAGTCGGTGATTAAATATTAGGGAGCTTGTATTTGAGGAAGCGGTAAAAAGCGTAGGTATAGCCTTCTTGATGGGCTATTGCAGGTTGGCATCGAGAGACTTTTTAAAGTCTATTATCATGCTGCATTCAAAACAGGTTGCAATTACCTGAATATTCAAAGCCCAGTAGGCCAGGTTTATTACCTCATTGATTGCCTAGTTTATAATCAAAGAATAGGTTGAAAAAAAAATCAATTAAATTACAAAAAAGTACTGAATTTTGTATTCAGTAAAGTTGTGTACATTGCAAGCAGTACTAATAGCCATAGATTTGATAAGTAATGTGTTAAGCATAAAATCATGTAGATAGCCTACTTGTCACAAACAGATTTTGTTAACAGGCTAAGGTGTATCTGGCAACAATGCCGTTACTTTTTTTTCTTTACCGTCATCAATGAGTATAGGGTGACACTGTGCCTCCTCAATGTTAATACTCAAGTAGAATCAATCAAGGGATAAAATCAGAATATCGATTCAAATAGCAAGACATACAAACTAATGGTCTCAGTAAAATATTAATATTATAATCAATGGTATTTTTTCTTTGATTAAAAAAAAATTTATATATAGACACAAAAACAAGAAAATTAAAAGAGAAAGCACACTTTTTCAATTTGTGTAAAGTCCTATTGTACCACAATGTGGGTACCACTACGAGGTAGCCCAATGGTTCATTCCTGGTACTGAAAAGCTAAGCATATACTTAAAAAAAAATAAAAACTGTGAATCGAATGAATGGGGAGGGGGGTTGTGGCTAAGATAGATAGATAGATAGATAAAGAGAGAGAGAGAGAGAGAGAGAGAGAGAGAGAGAGAGAGAGAGAGAGAGAGAGAGAGAGAGAGAGAGAGAGAGAAAGAGCTGGTAATGTCATAATTATTTACCGATCGCTATTGCTTCATTTCCCCTAAAATTCTGAAGCCATTGTAACACTGTTAAAAGCGCAATAAAAAAGATAACGAGAGAGAGAGAGAGAGAGAGAGAGAGAGAGAGAGAGAGAGAGAGAGAGAGAGAGAGAGAGAGAGAGAGAGTAAGTGAATTATGCTCATAACATGTATTGTAATCATACTGATCGCCAACATACTGTTAATCCAGAACAAATTTCCTTTCAGGATCAATACAGTTTATCTTATCTTATCTAAAGGTTCGATCCTCTGTGTTGGACTCAGATACCATTTAACCAGCTATCTTTTGGGTTCACCAGAAAGCCATTAGAACTAAAATTAAAAAAAAAAAGATTATCTTTGAAACTGAAAGGATGTGCAATTAACTATTAACTATAAAAAATATACAAAAATGGAAAAACGCTGTCCATTTTCATCTAAAAAGTATGCAATTGCTTTTCAAACTTCTAAAAATAACCCTATTAAAAGTACACTATTAATTTGGTGAAGGAAAAAAAAAATGTTTTCTCCCACTAAGACCTATAACTTTTTATGCTGAAGATTTATTTCTAACTTTCTTTACACATCCATGTCCTTTCATGAAAAATTAAGAGTTTTTGGGGGTTTCCATAACAGTCATGAAGTGATGAAGTGGCATTTGTATATGCTCACAACTTATCAAACTAAAAAAAAAAAATCATCTTTTACACATCTCAAATTTAAAAATACACCCATCTTTTCTCCTCTCTTCTGCTGAGCATTTTCAGTGAAGTAGATTTATATTAAACCTAAATGATGGAGTTCTCAATATCTCTAACATGCTTTGGTGGTAAAAACATTTTGAACCATGTCTCTAAAATTAAGACCTACAGCTTTTTCTTCTTTATTACGAAGCATAGTTAAGGCAGAGCCAAATGTAGTGATTAAGACAGACAAATGCAAATATTCACAGAAAGTTTGAAGCTTTCAGACAGAATGAACATATTGATTTAACATCATTTTTGTGTAACTGTAAGCTTCAATTGTGAACTAAATTTTATATGACATACATTCCAATGTTTTATAATATCCTAACTTCCAAGACCGCTGGTTGCAACATAAAACGTTTAAAAAAAAAATAAAACCTGAAACACATTGGCTCAAACTAAAAGTTTGAATATCCTTGAGTCTATGCAAAAAGCACTTCAGATAAGACAGGAAGAAGCTTGATTTGTGTGTGTATGTGCAAAATTTGACAAAAGAAATACACAAAGATGTATGTGTAATACCCAGAAGTGTAAGCTTTATACATACTAAAGAAGTAATCGCATACAGAAAGCCAAACCTTCAAATAACTTCACTATTTTGAAGAACATCAACAAAAACAACCTAATATTAAAACCAAAGTTTAAAACGACCAGAAAAAAAAGCAAAAAAAACAAACAAACCCTAAACCCAACAAACACAAAACTATGTTGATTCATAGATGTGCATCTTTGTAAAATTTAAATAGCGGTGCTTTCCAAATAATCTCCCTAAAACAGCAAATTTTTTGGTTCAATAAACGAAGTGCCCCCTTTCAGTTGAGGAGGAAACTGAGAGAATTTGTTAACAAAACTGTCCTCACCCATGAAGCTTTTTAATAATTTGCCTTCTTTTTTTTTTTCTTCAAATAAAAAAGCTACCAAGTAACCATTTCAAATTTGCTTATCATAAGCACTAACTTACCGAAATTTGATGTTGTGATTTTTCACCATTTCCTGGCAACTGATATGTCACACAGTCTTATGTTTAAATTGGTTTTTACATTTTATCCTGATAAAGATAACACCACTATTTTGCATTCTTTTTTTTTTTTTTGCTTTGTTTTGTCCATTTTTATCTCGATACAACAAAGAGTAGTACTCAGGTTAAGTTGATTATAAGGTTAGGCCTCTATGTCTTTTACTTCTTTTTGCTTTTTTTCATAAAGTGAAGAATTAGTCTACCAACTTTTTAAAAATATACTTAGATTTCTTTTAAAATTCATCATTTTGCTTTTCTTTTCTTACAAGCCAAATATGCAACATAAAACTGACACTACACATTTTGCAAGGTTGGTCCAAACTAGAAGCAAAACAAGCCGAGACTACAGCAGCAGACTCTAAGAGATGACTCAACACCGCACAATGAAAAATGCAACAGTTATGACGTTTTGAAATAGATCAATGGGAACCTCACATTTAGTCCTACTACAGTATTAGCTTGCAACATATAAAAAATATAGATAATTATACAGATACTGGGGTTCTCATGCAGATTAGGCAACATGCCTGTAGTGGCTTAACTATACAAATATATTAATGTAATGAATTATTTCGTACCTTTTCTTTCTCCTCATCCTCGTCATCTTCGTCTTCTACGAAATAGTCCTGCAAAGACAGAAATCAATGGTATATTAGTGGTCGAGGACAAAAAGGGAGAGAGGAGGGAGAAAAGAGGTACATTTACTATTGCTAGGGTTGATATGGAGGGTAACAGTCCACAAATTATAAACACAAAGATACTTTAACTACAGCTTTAAAGCTGTTTTCTATGCCGTAAATTCTTCATAGAAAAGAATAATATTGCTAAGCATCTTCTTAATAAATTCATAAACCTTTATCCTTTGCCAAAAGAAGTAAACATATCTATAATTAAATAAAAAAGGAATTGGCAATATTACTGTCACAACATTGAAAAATCACATTGCACTTAAAAAACAAACATAGAAAGAAATTGATATTGCTTATTAGATGCACTTATATACAACTGAATAAAAATAAAATGATAAAGAAAAGTTCAATCACAAGTTTTCCCTCTGAAAACTCACATCCTCTACATGTTCTTTCTTGAGAGAGCCCAAGATCTGTGCTACAACCAAATTTTTCAAAAAGATGATAAGGAGTGAAATAGGAAGCATGTATAACTCAAAATTCCACACAATGATCAGGTAAACCTGGGGAGAAAGAATAAAAAACGTTTATGCTAGGGTATTGTATTTGTAGGTTGGCAAAAGGAAAAATATACAATTTTAGGAAACGTTAATTAAATATTAGAAGATTTATAAATGATTCCTCCTCTTCCCTTCAAATCTAAAATCTACGTTTTCTATAAATAGTCTGCAGCAGCTAATGTAAGAGATTGTGCCCTACAACAGTAAATAATAAAATATAATATTATTTCAAACAAATGTTTGTAGCTTTGAATTCATAATGTACAAAGTGTGGTAAGAATTAAGATGCCATTTTCTATCTTATTACTAATTACATAAATGCTGATGTATGGCAACTTTCTTGTTACCAGACAAATTCACATAGTACCTTTATTCATTTGAACTGCCCACTTTTTTGTGTTTATGTAATGAAGCATCATAATCATATCCAAACACCTCAAATATTTTCAAAGTTGTTGAAGTTAAGGTATTGGGATTTGTGAAATTCCATACATTTTAAACCAGACACAGGTAAAGCCTCATAATGTTGGTCAAGACTTGTGCAGATGAAGTTGAAAAACATCCTTACAACTGGAAAGATGAACAGAAAGAGAGTGAGAGGTAAATAGAGACATTATCTGGGACTTGCTAGGAAAGCAGACTAGTGCAAGCAAAGGGTCACCAATGAAAACTGGCATAGCATCCTACCGTTGAACTTCATGACTTACTCATGTATCTCAAAGACAAGGACTATCTAGATGCACCTTCCTCAACCACTTACAATAAAGGCAGTGATGGTGCGTGCAGGAGACTGCCAGTCGAAACAGCTCTGTATAAACCGACCAGTATCCATGACGACACCAATAAGTTGTGAGACACGATTTACATTATTCTTCATAATCTGTAGAAACAAAGGCAACATTTTAAGTTTGAGCAGTGATAAAGACGGAAGAAAATAAAATGTTTATGATGCAGTGAAAATAATTATTACTCGGTCAGAGCAATACTGTACTGGTTAAAAGACAGGAATGTAATTACATTTTGATAATTAAAGGCCTATTGATTGTGTGTGCAGAATTTTGGGGAAATTATAAAAAATGTATAAAAGGTAAAGGCTTTGATATGTAACATCTTAAAATTAAAGATATCAAGTTGAATGAAAAGAGGATTGCTCTGGCACCAGGTATATCAATTGTGAAAGGCATAATTGCAAAAGGAGATTAAAAAAAGTTTCATTCAGTTGGCTAATTCTAAATTCAAATGTTTTAACTGATGTCAAGATCAGGTATGATTTCAATCCAGAAGTATATACGAGTAATTATAATTTCTGACACTTACTGATATCTTAAATTTTTGCTCTGGTACCACCATTTTGTCCTCTCGAGGATTAACAGTCCTAATTGCTGCTTTGATCTGGGAGATATGCAAACAAGATACAGAAATAATTAACAGAGCAATTGCTATTTTGTAAACAGTTGTCATTTATCTCAACCAGGACCCTTCTAAGATGCATAAAGTACGACAATACTCCCTTTAGAATTAAATATTTAAACCATTATCCAGGAAGGGTTTTCATTTTTCTTTTCACATTCCATGTTAAGACTGAGCCTGAAAGAGATGCCAATAATGCAAGCTAGCACAATGGATGCTTTGAAAAAGTGAATTGAGAAACAAATTTTTATTACCAAAAATCATCAATTAACTCACTTTAACCCTAATCGTATATCATGTTTTTCCCACTTTGACAGTGTACATTTTGACACCATGTGCCGTACAGAGGAAAAAAATATCCCATTCATATCTGAACATCAGGGGGTACATTTCGATCGCATTCACTTTTAAAGACCTTGTGCATGTTTTTCTTTCCACCGACCTCATGAACCAAACTTTTGTGATCTTTGTTTCTGGTTGTTCCCCCTTTCACAAGGAAGGGAAAGAACATTTTCTGACATAATAACATGCTGTTAGGATTTTTATTTTTTTGAAAAGCATGGATTGACAAAAACATATTATGTTTTGAAAATTGCAGATGGTCACTATGATATTTAGCCTTTTTGCTGCCCAGTCAGATATAATCATTTGAAGAAATGAATGACTGAAGAAAACATAATGTTTCAAAAATAAATATAGTAAAACAGAGAATAAATTACCCCTAACATACGATTAGGGTTATGGAGAAAAAAACAACAACAATAAACAACCTAAAAAGCATAACAAAAATAAGATACAATAAGATCAGTTGAACTCTTTTCCAAATATTTCTACTCACATGGTTATATACCACATCCATTTCCAATAAAATTGCTCCTTTAGTTTTGTGCATGCACTTTCTGTCTTTGAGAGCATACCATCTCCTTTCTCCACTACGAATCTGAAACGATGAAAGCAAAATCAGATTGGGTTCCTTTACAAAAAAGGAATATACACAAAAACTTTTTGTCTTAAAAATGTTAAAGTTATTTCAATGTTAATAAGACAAGGTGTGTTGTACTTCTTGAAGGATTTAATATATTTGTGACAAAAAAAAAATGGATACCCAACTTCGTATTTGAATAATTAGTATAAAAAAATACATTAATGAAAACAAATAAATAGGGTGTGACTTGAAGAGTTGCTTACTTTGAGTAGTGGTATTGTGATTTTCCCTAGAAACTCCACTTTCTTGTTGCGGTCTTCGTCATATACCGTCACCTCCAGAACTGAGTGGATATCTTTAACTTGGCTGTAGGCATTTAAATCATTGTGCAATATAATGTCACATTCTTTTCATTGTAGCTCTATTCATCAACTTCTACTTAAAAAAAAAAGTTATAACCCCATTAAAATCTGATGAAGTGTATAAAGCATTCATTCTATACCTTATTAAGTCTTCACATTAAGTCTAGCTGTCATTGAACAACAAACAAATTTAAACGAAAAACCCATAATTACAATCGGGAATCAAAATTTAAAACTGGGTTATTCAAATAATTGAACCAAAGAAAGATAACATTTTATATTTTCCTCCCTACTCTCGCTATTGAAGTATTCCTTGAGCAAGTCTGGACAGCAGCTAGACTCATTTTGTGAGATATCTTCTATATAACTAAAAAATGAGAGAGAACAATAAACTGTGTTAAAAAAAAAAAATAAACTTGATCTCACATTAATTTTTTGTAGCTGCATTTAAGGATAAGATGTTTCTATTGGCCCTTTTTTATATTAAAAACAAATGGGAAAAGGTTCTAGTATAATCAGGCCTTTAATTTGCTGTATGTGTTACCTACTACCTGGGTCAAGTTTTGATTTAAAAAGAAATGTGTACCGTAAAATAAGGCATGGCAGACTAGATAAAAGACATTGAGTAATGCATATCATAAAAGGAAAAACTTAAGACATGCCCCCAATACAAAAAACAAAAAAAATTCATTCTCAATGTTTATATCACTTATTTTCTTTTTTTTTTTCCATTAACTTTTACACTTGTATCATACACCTTCTTTTTGTTTTGTTTTGTTGTTGTTGTTGTTGTTGTTGTTGTTGTTGTTGGTATTTATATTTTTTAAAAAACCAATTGTACCCTTTGAATTCAACCATGTACTTTGTATTTGGAATGAAGTTATCCGCAGTGCACATTCATAAACATATGAAAGAATAAAATTTTGTTTCATGCCAATAACTCTTTGTCAGAGCTATGTTTTCACTAAATATTTATGTTGTATATAACCTTACGTATTTATTATATGAACAAATTACATTTGCATAATGACAGTGTTAAAAAATTCAATTTCCCAAAAAAAAAAAAAGCTTTCTAAAAACCAATTAGAAAACAAAACAAAGATTTTGGTAGTTTGTGCTTCAACACTTCATATGGTGAGAGAAATTTCAAAGAGTAAGTCTTACGATTGGGTATTTTAGCATAAAGCATTTTCGTTACTTTTAACATCATCAATAAAATCTGTTTTTTTCCCCTTAATGTCTAACTTACTTCAGATACACGTTTCTAATATGATAGAGCAAAATATTATTATCCCATTTTTTATCTAAAAGTTAAGTTACAAAGATGCCTATTTCACAGTGATATATCACTTGCATATAGGCATAAACCTCACTTGTGCCATAACTGTAGCAGTGATGATATGAATAGATAGAGAGTAACTTACAATGTAAAAACTTTTGCCCACTCAGGGTTCAATGTTTTGTATTCTGTTTGTGTCTGCACACGAGCATTAACAAGTTCAAGGACACAGAAAGGGTCACTCAATCCCCCAAAATCAGCTGAGTGGAGATCATGGGCCCGAAACACTGAAATATAATAATAAAAAAGAGAAAAGGAGGTAAAAACATTGAGACAATTGTTTTCATTCACCGCATCAAATATAGTTATATCTTTGAAATAAAACGAAAAAAAACCAATGAACATTAAACCACAAATTTGAAAAATATTAGAATAGCCGAAATACTATCAACATTTCTTTTTTTTTTTTTTGGCAGATTCCTATTTATAATTTATTATAGATATGACATTCGGACATGGGGAGTTACATTTGTGAAGAAAAAAAAATTGTTTTTTTTTCTATGAATACCATCTTTACCTTTCACTTGAAGTTCACCAACATCTTCTATTGACTTGTGGAAATTTACAAGGCTCTGGGCATAAAAGAAAACAAAATTATGACATTATTAAATACTTTTAAGTGAAAAATTCAGATAAGTTTTCTGTTCAGACGAGACACATACCCAAAGAGTGCTACAGCCTTTAATAAAATAATGCCTAACTTACAAAAAAAAAACAAAAAAACCCAACCCAAACCAAACATGACCTTCACTCCAATATTTCCCTAAGAACACTACACCAGGATGGGGGCACAAGCTCAGATTTGAACCCTTAGCATTTGCTTATTGGTCCAGAGCACCAACCAAATGATCTACTTGCGCTGTGCTCGACTCTTACAGCAAAAAAAAATAATTCCTTGCATACTCACATATTTACTGAGCAGTTTGTCTCTGTAGAGTGGGTGTGGAGTGTAGTTGGCCAGATCGGAGCTGACCTCACTTCCATAGGTGCCAGTGACTGTCACCAGCAGTTTTATGACACCGGCCCCATCCTCCAGTGGTTGAACAATTTCGTGGGTCTTGTCCTTCTCCAACTGACCAACTTCTACCACTGCCCTGTAGAAAAAATAGTGACAACATGATCTTGTACGTATATGTACCAATTTCAAGGCAATCTCATACGGTCGCATAAAATAGAAATACATCATCTCTTCCTGCTTAAATTCTAATTTTGCATGAGGGGGAAAAAATCATATATATGTAAACGCAATAAGATGAAGAACATATAATTATATATAAAGCAAGTTATCCAGTGAATTACTAAATTAGAGGAATATGTAGGGCATTGAAGGATTGATCAATTCTACAGAATCCCGCTAGACCAAAACTTATCAAAACTTAACATATGTAAGTCATGGCAAGAAAGTCCTTTTTTTTTCATTTACGATTGATTCATCAGAACTGACCTGCCCATGAAGTCATCCTTGCCCCTTGTGTCATGATCAAAGACGGTGATCTCCAGTTGAGAGCCTTGCTCGTCATACAGCCTGAGGTCAAACTGTTCCAGCCAGCGTGGGTTCAGGGTCTTTGATTTAAACTGATGAGAAACAATGGAGGTCACAATAGCATGAAAGAAAAACACACACACAAAAATGTAATGAAAAAATCAAAGTCAACAATTGGAGAAAAAAAAACAACAACCAATGACTTATGTTATGGAAGTGTCTTCGGAGACCGCAGTCGTGGTCTACCTGCCAGTGCTTAGTCCAAAGTTTAGAGAGACCATTTAAAAAAATGAAAAAAAATTCTGGTGCAAGGACAGCACTTTCATTCTTTTGGGTTTCCCCGATCTATTTTTACTTTATAAGATTCCTACCCCTTCCTCATTTTCCTGACTTGCTCTTTATATGCCTTGTCTTATCAAGTAAATATATAGTCAACTTCACGCTCATTGTTAAAAAAAAAAAAAAGAGAGAGAGAGAGAGAGAGAGATGTTGGAAGCGGAACATGGAAAAACAAAAGAATCTTTAAATTAATTACAAAACTAATCAAACTCTTCCAAAGGTAGATATCAAATTGAAAGTGCACACAACATGAAGTAGAAAGACACAATTAATTATGTTCTACAGTGCCGGATCTAGGTGGCAGAGGCCCTGGGCCCAGCTTAGGGGAGGGACCCCCTAACTCCTATATTTATGATTGTCCTGGTATGCGACTAAAGATACTCAGAGTCCACCTTGCGGCCGCCAGACAGACTCAGAGAGTATCTATGGGCGGGGCAAGGAAACCACCCAA
>RQTK01000558.1:247948-267502 GCA_003991915.1 Elysia chlorotica | reverse complement strand
GGCTGGCGGCCGCCAGGCGAACTCTGAGTAGCCCTGGCGGGCTGGTCAGGGTGGCATGCTACACCGGCACTGCTGTGCCATACTTTTCTTTATTACTGTGTAATCTACCCGTGTATTGGTGAATTATTACATATAAATTATATATATTATTTTTCTTGATAAAAAAGAACAGGCTGGGAATAATAATTTTTGGTAATGGCAGCCCGGCTGGGGCCAGTCGTATCCTAGGCTACCTTGCTGCGGTACTTCTCAGTGCCCAGCCTAAACTTGACGTAGGGGTCACTGAGACCATTGTCGTCCATGGGCACTAGGTTGGTTCCCTCCACCAACACCACGGTGACCACCCCGCTCCACAGCTGCATCTTGCTCTTCTTCGACACTGCTGGTTCCGTCACACGGGCAGACTTGCGGAAAAACTGACAGAGCAGGAAGAAAACAATAGGCATACTCGTTTGTAACAAATTACTGCTGTGATGCCAAAGGGTGTAAACTTTTATATATATATTTTTTAAATTTTGATAATAATACCATCTTAAAGCTTTTCACTTGAGCCTACTGCTGCATAGGCCCTTCTACTTGACAAACTTGTACTGATTATCCATACAGCGAATAGCGAGTAGGTTGGTGTATTTTTCACATATTGAAAATCTGTACTAATTAAAATTTATTTAAAAATGTAAACCTTAAAAAAAAACCAGTAAAAAAAAACAAAAACATTATTACTTTATTTTGGAAAATTGATAAAATTAAATATACACAAAAAACCACAGGGATTAACTTAATGAAAATACAAGATATTTTATCAACCAGACTTTGTTTTAAACTTTCGAGACAATAAAAAGAGATGAGTATCTTGTATGTCATTCTATTATGATAACGAGATATTTAATGGTTTCGATCAAAGAGCGGTCATGTTCTTTTTTGTTTTTGTTTTTAATTTCACGATTCTTTATTACACGGATTCACAGTGTCTGAAAAGAAATTAACAGCATTAAAAAGGCCAAAGTGAGCCCGGACTAAACACTCATATACAATTACCTATTGAACAGCCTGTACACTGCGACTACATTATTGAACATTTCGAAATAAGCAGAAATTAGCAGCATAATAGGAGCCTATTGTTAGTACATAAATAAGACTGGCTCTTGGTAGAGAGCTTGCAAAAAATAAAAAACTGCATGGAAAAGGAAAAATACTAAGTTGAAGTAGACTATTCTAAAAGGCAAAGTATTATGTGGAAAAAAAAAAGAGAGACAGCTATTACAGTAAGCTCCTAAAAGTGTTTACATTCGTATTTGAGTAACATAGAATCATTGCCTTTATAATTAATTGAAAAAAGCTTTGTCACCTTACTGTGACTACAGGTTGTAGAGTTAGGAGACCCCACATATTTTCTGTGTTTGTCACAATCATCTCAATGATAGTGCAAAATCACATTTGAAAGTATGATAACAACAACAAAGAAACAAGAAATTCCAAACGAGGTCGCGCTGGACATGTTAATTTTCGAAAACATTTGACAAAAACCCTATAAAAAGTATTTATTGAATACAAGACTTTAACTACAAGTTGGAGTATATAAATTGAACACACTAACTTATCTAAGCCAATAATAAAAGTTATTATACAGCAGTGGAAACACAATAGACACGTTTTCAAGTACATGTAATAGCAGAGAAAACAATCAAATCAACAAGCTGTAGGCCTATAGCCTTCCTATAAAAGGGCATTGTTGTTTTTCAAATGCTCAGCACTCGCCTTTTCAACGATAATTTACTTTACAATTAAAGACTATCCACTCAATATTTTAATATCTCAAACAAAATTACACGATTAAGACTATCTTAAGAACGATAAAATGATTGCCTTTCACAGTACGTTAATCACTAGGTTTTGCAAAATTGGAGGCAAAATAATTTTAGTTTACACTAAAGCGATTCCGAGAGGCTTGGAAATTACCTTCAATGCCTCACAAATGTGAGAGGAATGGATACTCGATAACAATTTGCTAGTACATGTACAGTGTGTAGAGGTTTTATTCTCCGAGTTGGAGTTACTTAAGCTAAGAACAGGCTAAGAGTCTCTAACTTGTTTATTCTGGCAAAAATAAACCTTTCGTTTGACGTAAAGGTAGACCTTTAGCTAAAACGAACGCTTAGCAAGAACATTGTTATTGCCACCAGAAACTGTAAGCCTGTCAAAAGTATGACAAGCCAGGACACTAATGGACTAACCAGACACTTATCAATATTAATTTTTATTGGGTATAACATCCACGGCTGTCGCTCATTCTTCAGGGAGAACAGTGTATTTTTTATAAATCCTTTGCAAAAAGGATCCATACGTTGATAACAGAGGGATATGAATGAAAAACGGAAGATAAAGGGGTGGGTAGGTAGACTCAGGGAAAGAGAGATGGAAAGACACGCACAGACACACACACACACACACACAATGTATATATATAGAGAGAGAGAGAGAGAGCGATAAAGAAAGAGAGTGAAAGAAAGAAAGAAAGAATGAAATAGACAGAGATACATTCTACTTATACTGCATGCCAAAAATTGAAATGAAAATATTGCATCTAAAAACATGAGCTTATATCCACTACTATATTCTACTTATTAGCACCCGATTAAAAAAAGTGCCAAGTTCTCTTGATTACACCATCAATGATAATTATCTAGACCTGTTACGCTAACAGACTGAACATCACAGCGTTTTAAAGCTATTAGGAGGGCAACTGCAACTAATATGAAACGTAGCCACCGTTTCAAATATTTTGGAATCCTATAATGCAGCTTCATGTAATATTAGGATTAACAAAAAAAAAAACGAAATCTTCAAAAGACGACACTTACATTGCAAGTGCGTGATCTATATGAGCTCCTTAGAGGCTAAGTGATTTCGATATGCGATATTAAATAAGGTTCCACTATTCGACGACCAACAAATCTAAAAAAAAAAACAAAAAAACAAAACAAAAAAAAACGAAAATTAGGCACACTTCAGAAAACAGCATTATATGGACACACCGTACAGAAGATGAAGAAAGTCCTTAGCAAAAAACATCTGAACGGAACAAAGAAAGACGTGAAACTTGTGACAAAGAAAGGAATAACTTTTACAACAACAAAAAACAACAGAACAAAACATAAAAAAACTGCAGCAAAAGAATGAGTAGAAGCATGCAGAAAATGCAGTGGAAGAATTACGGTGAAAAATAAAAACATAAAACAAACAAACAAAAAACAGAAACAATTTGGAGACAAAAAAAAGTTTAAAAAGACATATTGAAACAAAATAATGATAAAATACAAATATTTTACTCACATTCAAGTAAAGGACAAATGATCTCTATCTAAACTATCACTATTTACGAAGGCTTCCAATAGTTATTACAGAAATTCTGAATGTAATTTTGGCCACACCACCAGTCTGTGCTGAGACAATATTATGGAAAACACAAGCGACTACGGTACATCACGTAATCATAACTCATACTGCTGATTTCTAGTATGGCTACACTTGCACATTTTAGTCTGTCAATCCAAGGTGTTGGTCTGACATAAATATTGCTGAAGTTATAGTTGGCAATAAATCCTGTATTGTCCCAAAACATTAGGAAGTAAATAATGATTGTGTTTGGACGCACAAAATAGAACCTCGCTTTTTTAACACAGTTAACAATGATAGAAAATTAAAAAAAAATATCGATTGTCCAATAGAGATAGAGATGGGGAGAAGGAAAGGAAAAGAGAGCTGGGAGTGTGTGTGTCTGAAAGATAGAGAAATAGAGTCAGGTAGACGGAGAAAGATAGATATATAAAGGAGAGAGAGGGGGAGAGAGGAGAGAGATTGTGATGATAATCATGACCATGGTGATGGTGATGGTGATAACTTAAATACAAAACAATTATAGATAAACAATAAAGAGAGAGGAAAGGACATCACACCATAGCTAAACAAAAATAAAACCAACAAAAACACAGTCTGGTGCTGCACTACGGCATACTTGAAAAGAGGAATATTTAAAACTCATTCTTTACATCTGTGTAACTTTCTATCGTGTGAGGATCCGGTGCCTTATATTACTATGCTTGTTTCTATAATATATTTCTGAAACCGAAAGTTAAAAAAAGAAACAAGCACTTAAACAATCCAAACTTCAGATCTAGGCATAGAAAGTGATGCATCTTCAAACTAACCTTTTTTTTCTTTTATTTGTTTTTACTACTTTCATTAGTCAAAGAAAAACATTCACTGATTCACAACCCTCACGAATTTAAAGCCAGGTTATCTGAAAATAAACCATTCTAATACTGTCCGAATAGCTACCAATCATAAATATCACAATAAAAGAAACAGAGAGTGACAAAGTTCAAGGAGTCTATACATTCAGTTGCAATCAGTTTAATGTTAATAACACCCAGAACACATATTTAAACGACGAGTGGTACTAGCGTTTACAGAAGGCCGTGCAAACACAAACACTCCACAGCTGTGATACTTTATACACAGCACACATTTTATTTAAAGGAAATAAGATAACATAAATATGTTATGCTATGAAAAGCACTGCAATTCATAGTAGTGTACACATAAAGCATTGGTATGAAATAAGATTTAAAATAATATTTGAGTTTCACTGGGGTAACCGCATGAAACCTTCTTCCTAAACATTTTCATTTATAAAACCTACTTCCTGAACATTTTCAGTTATTAGCAGTTTCGATATTCCAATTCACCTTAGAGCAATTCACATTTTATTTAATAATAATGTTTATTTTTAAATAAAAGATTATGATTAAAGAGAGCATGACATTAAAATGTTAAAGGCATCTACTTTAAACCTTTTCTCGTTACTTTAACCGAGCCATTTCGAATCATCATACGGAATGATTGTAAATAGTAAAATACTAATTAGTCTGAGCCATTGAAATATTTTCATTGACATGCCTACAATGCCAGAACACACATTTCTACTACTAATAACGAAATTATGATGGCAATTACCATCTAAAAAATTAAGCTTAAAACCTAACAAAGATAAGTTAATTTTAAGCAAAAGCATGAAAAAGTGTACCGAATTAAAGATAGGACTCGCATCTTCTTCCATGTTGCTTTACTTCAGCCGCATCCGAGGAATAAAAGATCACAACTTTCTTCTATCGTGCGAAAAGGTTACTCCAGATTTATTAACACATGTACAGAAAGATAAAAAAAATCTTACAATTCAGTAAGAGTTAGTCGATCGAACACCTGCAAAGACTTACTAGTGCAAAGCCTCACTAGACTACTTGAGAAAAACAGAGAGGAAAGAAATGAAAAAAAAAAATAAAGACAGAAAGCTTGAAAAGTGTACATGATAGAACTAAACACAAAAAACCAAACCGGTTGTGTTGTCATCTTCACTCACCGAACTTTTACGGTAACGGGACTGAAACATAAATCATTAAATGCGATAAATGATTCCATATTTAGATGAATCAATTATTGAGGTAAAGGAATTTACAGCAAGTCACACACGTATACAGCGACACAAAGGGCGTATGATTGAGTGGGGCTAGATCGATGCTTTCTTTCTTAGATGTGCTCTTTTAAGAGACGCGAAAAGATAAACGCATGTATTAGGCAGATAAAGATGGACACTGAGCAGAGATAAACTCCCCTCCCTGAGGAAGATTAATATTATGGTTAAGATATTTCAAGAGGCAACAGTAATACGAGTCTATATCACTCAGTTCACCCTTTCTGGGCAAAGACCATTGAGGTATGTCTAGTGTGCAATTACGAGATATGCTTGTAATGACAAGAAGAGGAAGAAGAAGAAGAAGAAGAAGAAGAAGAAGAAGAAGAAGAAGAAGAAGAAGAAGAAGAAGAAGAAGAAGAAGAAGAAGAAGAAGAAGAAGAAGAAGAAGAAGAAGAAGAAGAAGAAGAAGAAGAAGAAGAAGAAGAGCAACAACAACAACAACAACAACAACAACAATAATAATGAAATGATGATGATGCCGATGATAGTAATGATGGTGTCATGATGATGATGACAACAGTAATGATAACGATGACGATGATGATGATGATGATGATGATGATGATGATGATGATGATGATGATGATGATGATGACGACGACGTTGGTGATAGTGCATTGCTCACATACAAGAGAAACCTCTACTCAAGTGTCAAACAAAGGAGCATCTCGAGAAGCTCAGTAGCATTAAAAACACTTTTACATTTTTAATCTGTGTCGGGGGCAACAGAGATACTGTAATTACAGAAAACCCTTCGTAAAGCCAAATAATTTGAAAAAAAAATTGCTACACAACAGAAGTTTATGGCACCATGGGACCTTCTGAAATAAATCTACATTCAAGTTCAGCATATTATTAATTTAAAAAAAAGGAGGCGAACACAAACAGTACAAGCATAATAGTAAAATTTAAAAAAAACCCACAAACAACAACAAACTTCAGGGTTTACAAACACTTAAATAGGGACTTGAGGATAGGTATCATTTAACCTCAATTTTTCATTAAAAGATTAAAAAATAATCACACAAGAAGCAATGAATTATTTAAAAAAGGAACCTAGAGACCTCGGGGCTGATGCTGGAAACAATAACTAACAACATAATTACATATCTAATAATTGGTGAAGAATAGGCTTAGGTTTGGCTGATGATCATACGGCAGAAAAAGGTAATTAAAATGTGACTGGAAGGAGAACGGGGGATGAGGCGCCAGCTGGATCAGTAGATAGTGCTCTGAGAATAGAAGGGTCTGAGGTTCGAATGTCAGTTGTTGCAACCGTTTCCTTGTAGTTGTGATTTTTTTTGGACAATCTAAAACTCATCAGAGATTAGCTCTACTTTTAAGCGTGGAATCTTTCCAAACCTATATTGAGAGGTAATTGTGCGTTCGACATAAAATTATTCTATGTTCCAACTATGATTTCGAATTATCAAAACATGGTAGACCTTCTGAGTAATATTACTGGGTACGCGAGGAGAACATAGCCACAACCCCCGAGCTAAACAACAGACATATACCAATGGCTTCATAACATGATTAAAACTTATCGACTGCTATACCATCAGGACTCGTGACCCAGGTTTCTTGGATCTATTATTACTTTTGCTATAGTGCGCCTAGAGCTAACAAAAAGCGGTTCAAATAGTCAGTGCTGCTGTTATAGATGTCATAATCTCACTAAGAAAGTAACAAAGGAAATTATAAAAAGAAGGATTTAAATCTAGTGGACAATACGACTATAGGCGGTTCTTTGCACACTAATCTTCACGATTTCCTTTGTATACACTAATTAACAACAACTAGGAATAAGTCGTCAAAGTCATGATAGTCTAGCACCACAACGAGCGGAGAAAATAGCGCGGGTTATCTGGTTCAGATAAGGCAAATCTATAGTAGATTTCGCCATATAACAGGTATAGAACTAATTGACGAAGCAGGAGAATTATTTCCTATAAATAGCTGAAAAAGTTACGTTCCAGGGGTGTCTCATTTCCAACATAAATGATAACAAATGGGGCACCATGTCATTACCAAAAACGTGATTTTATTGAAGCAATCTTGTAAACCTTGACTTCTCTCTATTTTTTGTGTTCTTCTTTTCTTGTTTTGTTTTGGGCTGCATACTTGAGTTAGTTCAAAATATTATGAAAACCTTTGCTGACCTTTGCTATATATATATAAATTATACAGCTTTTTTTTTTTTTGCCAAGCGGCCCGCCTAAACATGAGGTGGCCGAACTGGCGCAAGTGGTTCAGTTTTGGTCTCAGAACTCGGAGGTTCCCGGTTGAACTGTCCGAATTCGCCTTCCCTTATGTTTGTGTTATGTCCGTATAATGTGACCGGCTGAGACAAGAATCATGTTATCCCCGCAGTTTCTATTTGTAGTAGCACGTAAAATTGTCAGACGTTAGTCTTGGGATACCTTCACAGTAGAGCCTATCTATATAGTACTCACGCTGGACTATAAGCCACCATCCTGATTCAACTCAATCCAGCTAAAACAAAAATAGATCAAAGAAGGCTGAGTGGTTAGGCCTGACAGTCCTGCTAGTTCAGAGATTGATGCACAGGTAGAACCTTTAATGATTCCTAATTAATATGTGGGCATTTTGCCAACCTAAGGTTTGTTTTTTATATAAGATGATAGGAATATTTAAAAAATATACCCATTAAGTGAAATTTAGTTTATTATTTATAACACGGAAAAACAAGAAGAGTCCACATGACTTGCATACCAAGACAGCGGCCTCTTTCCTGTTGCTCTCGGAACTAATCTGGGAGCACTAATCTCATTTCTTCAATTATGTCACCCAGATATCGCTCAGAACGCCCAAGAGACCGACCCTGCAGCCCCAAAACAGTTTCTCCTGCGACGGCTGATCGGTCTGTGGCAAGTCTGGTTGACAGCCCGGGTTAGGGTTGACGCCTCACGGTCGCCTCTCGACAGCCACACACCTGAACACTGAGCACTAAGCACCAACTGGCTGTTTGAATCGTCTATTTCAGTCGTAGGCATCAGGGATGGCTACAAGTACAACCAGAGAGTTTAGTTGATTGCCGTCCAACAACATTATAATTATATGCTATATTGTGGACGAGCTCCTAAACTGACTTCTGACAATTTTATATACCACCATACACGAGACAAGGCAGTGAGACCTGGACTCTCGCCTCAGTCAGTCATATTTGACTGACATCAACCAAACCAGTAACCGAACGCGGACTGAGACGTCCATTTTATCCAATGGCATCATGAGTGAGGGCTAAATGTGCAAGCCCAGACCAAGTTCGGGCTACGTTTTCGGTATTTTTTTTAGGTCCTTGGTTTCTTGACGCCCAACGTCAGGAACTAGGCTATACACATATCAACACCTGATCATTTACTAGCTGACACACAGAGACAGAGTGGTATAAGAGAAACTTCTGCCCCATCCGATCATAATTATTAAACTAACAACAACCCAAAGATCAACGTATACTCTTGTACATTTACAATTTTTTAGGTCTGGTCAGTAATTCAAATTTTACTATATGACGTATCGGGTATGGTAATAGGCAAAAGTACGGAATAAATTTACCTCTGCCTGTTAAGTTGTGGATGAAAATAATGTGTCAAATGAAAACGAGGACAAAACAAACCACAATAGACAATACATTTAAAAAATTAAATTTACTAGCACAAAAACACGAAACTACCGCTTTTCTAACATAAAACTAGATATCTTCAATAGAAATGATTCGTTATAGCAATGCAAAAAAAGAACTGGCTTGAAACAAATTCATAAAACAAAAAAACATCAAGGCATTGATTTAAGGTACAAGAATTAACTTTTTGTAATGTTATTTAAGGTTCACAAGAAAACAATAATAAACATTTCTTCGGATGCTTGTGGAGTAAATCAGAGATTAGCAAATATACACACACAAAAGTCAAAGGATTGAAAATGATGATCTGAAAAAATATAGTATATACAATGACAGACATGGCATATAAATAAATGAACTATAAAAAGTAAAAAATGACAGGTCGAGCGCTCTAACATGCAAACAAAGGGGGTATCACTACAACTGAAAACGGGGAAAAGCCTTATTTAGAAAGCTGCGCATTATTGTTCCTGTGATCATAATTATTGAGTCAATCAACAAACAACGTGTTTTACAACATGCGCACTGCCATAGCCTATTAGCACTGCGGTTATAATGATAAAAATGTTGTATTTTTGACTGATAGTGGGAGTACACACAATCATCATAGAACACTTAAAATCTGTGACAATATCGTATTATTGTCAGACTCCATCGACTTTCAGAATGGTTAAATTTGATTGGCTAGATCTTTTTATTTTGACAATATCGTATTATTGGCAAACTCCATTGACTTTGAGATTGGTTAAATTTGATCGGCTAGATCTTTTTATTGTGATATTCCTAAATAGCAGTTACGTAAAGACCAATTTTGTGCATTTACAGACAACAACTACCATGATTTGTGCAACATCACAGTGAGTCTCACCTGATCTTTGTCTTCATCAGACTTTGGTGCCAGCGTGCATGTCACCAGCAGAAAACCCATATAGTCCGTCTTTCCTCGGTCTGTCAACAATAGCTTGCACTCGGTCTCTCTAATAATTAAAATTTGGAGAAATAATAATTAGATTTTAATTCCACCAGAGAGGTTTCCACTGATTAAGGGGATGTCTATTACAAGAAAAAGAAAAAAAAGTTTTGTGAGAAAAGTTATGTGCGGCATGCGTTTTTGGTGCTGTTGCATTTTTTTTTTTTTTATGGTGGTAAAAGTATAGATATTTTCCCAGACCAAATGAAACTTAAAAGACCAGAAGTAGCATTAAAACAATTTTAAGAAATGTCACTAAATAGCTGCTTCCGTCTCTGCTCAAACTACGGTTATTTTACAAGTCTTATTCGCTCTGATAAAAACAATAGGGGAAGGAGATAATAAAGAGAAGAAAATAAATGACATTCGTTGAGGCAATGAATTGTTAATTCTAGATGATCATAGACTGAGCTATTTGGAACTGTTATATCATCTAAAAGCTTTGGGCGCAATGATGGCGGCTATTTCAGTTGACTCAATTCCAACCTCGCAGAGAAGCCGAACACCGTCTGAAAAGTACGGGAATATCCGGCCCTGTAGTCCTACAGAAGACCTCACGGAAATTACGGAAAGCGCCGATTTTTGTCCGCGGAAAATGTAAAGATTAATTTCCCCTTCCACTTCATCTGCCCCTCTCATTGCACTGTTTCTTCAAATTATTATAATATATTGAAGTGTTTGTAAATTCGGACAAAAGATAATAAAACTATCATTTCACTGCCAACAACAGGATTGAAAAGTAATTTAAGAAATCGTCGATTCAATGTATGTAATTTATATTACATGAAAAACTCGGAAGGTTAATAGAGATCTGTCTGTAGACCATCTTAACGACGCATAATGTCAAGACGACTGGTCTAGTAAAACGAGGATGCTGTTCAAAGAACATTCCACAGTATTTTGATATAGAATAATTTCATGCATTTTCCAACGTTGCACTCGGTAGCATGAACAGTTTCGATCTACATGTATTGATGTTTGGTTTGGCTTGATGGTTTCTTGACTTTCAACATCAGCAACTAGGCTTACTTGCGACCGAATCCCAGGAGTAACGCCCGACAATTGAACATACAGAGCGCGGATATGTCTAGGCTGGTGACATACATCTTTCTTGTGGACCGTTCATACCACGCGTGTAAATTATGAAATACCTCCGCAAAAACATTTTAAACGCCAATTTATAAAGACAGTTCTAATTTATCTAAAAAAATTTTTTTTAACCAACAAAAAAGAAAAACAAAAAAAAAAGAACAATTAAAAAAACAACAACAAAAAACAAAAAAAAAAAACAAAAAAAACAGAAAAAACAAGGCCCAGAGGAAGTCACGCAAGACACAGGGCACCGAATCACCTTGTTGAAAATCCACAGCGGAAGGGGTGATCAATCACTTACTTATTCGCTTCCAGGCTGGTTAGATCAATGTCGGCACTGCCCATCGGGTCATCGTTCCAAGCACGGTCGTAATCGAAGACCTGTGAGAAGAGGTGGAGATTTATAATAAAATAGCCATAATTTTGTTTGATCGCTACTGCCTAAACTTCTGCTCTCATCGACTTTAAACTCTGAGTGTGCATTAATATTAACCAATGGTAAAATTGAATTTTTCAAAATCACCACAAAATGATTTTTCACAAAAATGCATTATTTCACTAATTTTTTTGACGGTCGCCGTTTTCTCGGATAAAAAACAGCAACAAAGTCTGTCTCGATCGACTTACGTTTTCGAAACAATCGAAGTAAGTAAGAATTCAATTCGTGTGATAGATGCCGGCATCAAAGCTTCGTCCTTTGGGTCGAGGGAGTTAAACTCTGACAGAACTTACATTTGTTTCTCAACATCTTAACGTCAATAACTAGAATACTTCGCATCCAAAAACTAACTTCTAATTCTACGTGCTGCCACACATACACCGAGCAGGGATACCAGGACATCTGTCATTGCTGGCATGCTGACATCTATAAAACCATTATAGGTAATAGGATATTCTCTTGTATGCTCACCTAGCTACAAAGTAGAAACGCCCCTTACTATCATGCATACATACAAATATTTGATAAAACAAAATGTAGGAAAAAATGTGTCACTGGGTGCGCGAACTATCTGAAGACTCGAATCATGTAACAGAAGTGCATACTAAAACCACTCATTAAATTTTAAACCCAGCAATTTCCTTCCAAGACTAGGGATAGACTACGCCCTTCTTTCATGTATATTTTTTTAAATCTTTGAAGTTCGATATTGATTCACTGAGCAATTTACGATCACATGAAACTCGGAAAGCTGTAAAACTCTCGAACTCCAACATAGACTCCATGGCGTTTCTTTGTTATGGGACTGACAGCTCATAGAAACCATACAGTCGTCAGAAATGACGCTAAAAGACAAGACTAGCAAGTGAGAAGCCCTAGGGTATACAAACACATTCATCGAAAGAAGCCAAGGTGAAAAAAAGGACAAAAAATGAGGTCGTGTAATTAAAATATGACACTGAACTTTACAATGGTACTTTTTGTTTTTACATACCGACAATTACTTTACATCATTGTTTGGTTTGTCGGTTTCTACACAACACTGTCAGCAACTAGGCTATTTTACCAATTCTAAACTTAAGATTTGAGTAATCGAGTGAACTTTAAATTGGAGTAATCGATTGAAAAACTTTATTTCAGACACCAGCATTCTATCGAAAACGCACCAAATCAGTTTCAGAACTAGATCTGCAGACCGGTGCTGGTGGTGGATGGCTCAAGAGGTAGAGCGTCGCTCTCTCAATCTGGAGGTCCTTGGCTCAAAACCCATAATCGGTTAAAACGTATTTGCCCTATTTCTTCTCCTACTGGTGTCAGTGAGACAGGTCTTCGCGCACTGTCTCGTGTGTGGCATCATATACATTTTTCAGACATTAATCTAGGGATCCGTCCACAATAAGGCCTATTAAATGGGCTTCCGAACGCTATGCGCAGCCTGATGCTACCTTGACACTGAGCGGCTTGGAAATGTCGTCCAGAGGCACGGCGAACTGCTCGTCCCATCGCGGGTTCAGGTTCTTGTAGATGGTCCGGCTCTTGTACACCTGCTTGTTGCCCACCTTAAACTTCACATAGGGGTCGCTGGTCCCTGGGTAAGGAAACAAACAATTAAAATTAATGGTCAAGGTGTGTTTTTTTATTTTAATAATTACCGGTATCAAGGTATGAATACTTGACCTGTTACTGACCCTTTCACTCTCACTCTCCTAAAAATTCTCCAGTCCCCCTACCCCCTATCGCCCTCTTTATCCCTCTCCTCTCTCTCTCTCTCTCTCTCTCTTTCTCTCCCTCTATCTCTCTCTGTCTCTCTCTATCCAATCCACTCTATCAATTTCTTTTTCACACACATACACAGACTCTTAGACACAAACAGAATTTCGATTACTATCAGAATTTGATCAGCCGGTCGAAAAAAATAAAGATAAACCGAACAGGAAAACACACACACACACACACACACACACACACACAATGAATGGCGAAAGTAAAAAAAAAACCTCATTAAATAAACATAAAAAATCAGAAAAGCAAAACAACTTCATTAAGAAAAGAGACAATAACTGGTCCACCTTGATGATTCCATAAAGTCAGTGGAAAGGGAATTTTTTTTTTAAATTTTCGAGCAAATTACTGGGTTTTTTTTTAAATTCGCAAAACTAATAAGAAGACAAAAAAAAATGAAAATAAAATGAAAGTCACTTCAGCGCAATAACCACGGGCCTAATGAACGCAACCCGATTTAGACCTGCATGACTGGCTAATCTGTGCAGGGCATGATTTTCTTTAAAGTTCATCAAAATCAATAATCGGGGAACTCTTGAGAGGTCTGGCAGTGGTAGCAATTATCTCTTGCCGGCCGTCACATAAGCTGCGATGGGCAAATTAACGAGCTCAGGTATAAATTCGCTGCCGGATATTTGATTCGAACCGTTTCGATGTTAAATAATAAAAAAAGGCTCTGGCATTCTATCTATCCAACTATTTATCTATCTATCTGTGACAAACCTCTTCCTACCTAAACTAAAAACTACCCATGTACCAAAATCAATCTATCACTTTTTTCTTTCTTTCTGTTTATTATATTTGTATTCGTTCGTTTTGTTTCGTGACCTCAAATTATGCCATTGAAATTTCTGTCCCATTACTATAATAGTTACATAAAAAAAACATTTTACTTTTAAAATTCTGTTCATGCATCAAAACTGGGATCGTTTTTAAAGGCACAGAGAGAATAATGCAATACTTTTTATCCTTTTTTCCTCTCACATGATTATTTTGTGTTGCATTCATCTAAAAATCGCTCATTGGTTACAAAGGCCATCCCTCACAATCCACCAGGGATCTCATTAAACTCTATGATTCGACTCTCGTGTCTTGGACATTTGGACCATCGGACCACAAGTACAACGTCGCGCTAAGTTTACAACTCGTCTTTATGATATGAGAATGTCCAAACATGAGTTGTAAGCTACGCCGATTCTGTACTTCCGACCTGCTAGATGGTAGCTCAGTTGGCTAGTGCCCTGTACCGAGGAGCAGGATTTCGACTAGCGGTGAATGAAAATGAAAATGACGTAAATGAGTGTGGACAAATTGAAAAAAAAGATTAAAAAGCCATACTAGTTTAGAGAACGTTTTGGCTCTCATCAGTATTTAGTTCAGTTCATAATGCACTCTTGTTTCCAGAGTGGGTTTTCTTTTAGTTGTTTAAATATTATCTGCAAGATTTCATAAAAAAAAACAACGGAAATTAAGCGAAACAAGACCGATTGAGAGAAGTAGACTTTTTCTATTGGGGACACTACGACCTATGATCTGTGTTAAAAAGGGAAGAAATAAAAACTAATACACTTGAATGTGTCAGAGCCAAAGAGCATTCCGGACCAAGTGAATGGTCATGACAATGTCTTGGACATGATATCAGTAAATTACCAATCGAAATATCTAGGTAAACAAGCCATCACTTTAACATAAAGACATTGTATCACAGACTTTTTTAAAATAAAGTGAGTGCTCAGTCACCATTCTAACAAAACAATCATTAAGACGGTCATAAACAAGTATTGAAACATTTCTGCACTGTTTATATTTATATTGATTGATCCTTATTAGTATTTTTTACACACGACAAATTTCCGAACCATAAAAAAAGAAAAAAAAAAACAAATCTACTCATCTCACCAAGATATTAACAATTGGTATAGGGTAATAATAATGTAAATGTAATAAACACAAGAGTCAAACCACGAAGAAAAACGAATTGTGGCGCGGAAGAGGTACTTAGATTAGCAATAGTAGTAGCAACAACAGCAGCACTAGACCACCATGGCTTAGTCAATCTATACTCACAGAAATAACTGTTATTTAAATCTACTCCATATGCATGAAACACACACACACATGCAATCACAGTTAGCAGGGTTTATTGGTTTCCTAACATTCTCAGCTGGTATCCAGGCTTTAACGTGGACGGATCTCAAGACTTAAGTCCGCCTGTGTTATGTGATGCCGCACATAGAGGAATTACAACGTATCTATTGCCCCCCCCCCCCCCCCCCCCCAAATTTCAACATTTACTAGTTTCGCGTAATTATTTCTACACAATGATCTTGTTTTGTAGTATAAAAAAAAAGACTGCTAGTCGTGAGAAACGACTAAAGTTAATAAAGCCTTCTTTTCTGGGCAGACAGAATGGATAATTAGTATTACACCAGAATTAAAGGTAATAAGGCGTCGAACTATGCTCGTGTCAAAGACAATCCAGAGCTTAAAAATACAAAGTGAGTAGGTAAACAGAGAGAGAAAGAGAGAGAGAGAGAGAGAGAGAGAGAGAGAGAGAGAGAGAGAGAGAGAGAGAGAGAAATCAGGAGCGGGATAAAGGATATAGCTAGAGACCAAGACAAAGAATAAAAATTAATGAGATAAAAAATAATAAAATTAAAAATACGAGTCTTTAATTCAGTCTTCAGACATAAAAAGCGAAAGTGTATTCTAGTTTAGCGTCTCCTTAGTCTCACGAAAGATTTTACACGATAACGAGTTCCTGAACGGGATACTCAGGACTCTTGGCCACTCAAACAATATTGACAGGAGGGAAAGGCGCTACGCCTAGAACGGGACCCGCGACCTTCAATTGAAAGCAATGCTTTCTAAACTTGGTCTGATCTCCCCAGCCCTCCACACACACATACACATGCATGCATACATGCACACACATACATACATATACAAGCGCGCAGAGTTATTCACTTTAAGAGAGAAGCCTTTGTGATTCACATGAGGATAACGAATAAACACGTCCCTTAGGCATCGGGTTTTCTCAACGCTCATTGACTCCATAAATCTTGGATAGAGTTATAATAAGACGCTGTGCCGATTCCGTTACCCATCGTCTTGGGTTTCACTGTGGGTCCAGTTATGGCAAGGCTTCTAATAAGATTTATAGTAAATGTAGAAGGAACAGTACATTAATACTGACCGCAGCTGTCCCTTATTACAAGGTCTTTGCCCTCCCGCAGGTGAACTGTGAGCATGTAGAAGGCTGGGCCGAGGCCGGTGTGTAATCCAGGGGAGACAACAACTGGAGTGTCCAGACCGCCATCCTGATGAAAAAAAAAATTGAAGGTACACATGAATGATTGATATAGGGTAATACCATAGACAGAAGTGTCAACGCTCGAAACACAGCGAACTGTAACATTGTAAAGTTAAACAACATTCAAAAAGAGAACTGTTCCTATACTATTATTTCAGATACTATTTCCACTAGCACTGGAGCTCCTCAGGGAGCTGTTTTATCACCTGTGTTATTTACCATATACACTAATGATTGTGCAATTAATAACCAACATGATTCTCATTTATTGAAATTTGCTGATGACACATCAATTTTAGGATTAATAAGAGAAGAAGAAGAAGAAGAAGAAGAAGAAGAAGAAGAAGAAGAAGAAGAAGAAGAAGAAGAAGAAGAAGAAGAACAAGAACAAGAACAACAATAACAACAACAACAACAACAACAACAACAACAACAACAACAACAACAACAACAACAACAACAACAACAGCAATTTCAGGGAGTCGCCAATGTTTGATAAAAACCAATGCGAAATTAGTTTCTAAAATAAACGTTTTTATGACGGTATTTTGGGCTCTGAGTAACTTGAGTAGATTAAAGCGTTCTAAAATGTTTTAGAGTATATAAACCAACTAACTTCTCATAGGGATCATACATTATGTGTTGGCGTGGACACTAGCTGAAATCCAAGCCTCGGAGTTCCTGCTCGCAAGTCCACATCACTAATGACTCCTATTTTGATCTCGCGAACTTAAATCCCCCTACAATGAGGATATAGGCATATGGCGCACAACCACATACCACACATACCATGCATCCGCCACTGCCCTTGACCTTACTCTAAAACATGTACCATAGCCATTACAATGACAGACAACTGCATCTTTTCCAAACACACTCTTGAATTCAAGCTTAACGGCATTCCTGAGACGTCCATCCAAACAACGTTGGACACTTAGCGCCACCCTTTATCTTATAATTATTATTAATAAATAAAAATACAAAACACACACAGAACACAACCTAACTATAAAGCAAAACAAAAAAGACAAACGACAAGAGCTACAAAATAACTCTCTATGTTTTCACATTCGCTCATAAATCGCCCTGTACTTCGACTCTTCATGATTATTTTTATTGTCCCGCTTGTCCCGTTCACACGAACGTACATATACTTAATTCCCTCGACCACATCCATCTTATCTCTATCTTTATTTACACCCCTCCCCCTTCTCTCTCTCTCCCTCTCTCTCTCTCTCTTTTTCTCTCTCTCTCTCTCCCTCTCTCTATGTCTATAACCCCCACACCCCACCCTCAATATCTGACCATATCTCTTAAAGGGGTATCTCTTGATGATCCCTTCTCTGGTTTCCTTCTCCTTCGATTCTCTACCTGAACCTACATCAAACATGCTATTAAAAGGAGTTTGATATCCAATCAATCCAAATTCAACTTCTTAAAGTGCCAAAACTCCATTGAGATGGGGGTTAAGGTTACGCCAATTGCAGCTACAGCTGCCCAGTCACGCTACTTGCTCATTTCTCAACTTGATGCAGTGTTTTCAATCTGCATAAAACTTAAGCAAAGCAAAACACCATCTTTAGCTTCTGCAGATCTTCTAATGCTCTGAGCATTAACGCCAAGGAAAAAAAAAAACGAAACTCTCACAAATGCCACCACAACAGCAGCAACTACAATGACTCTAAACAAAAAGGAAGCAATATAAAATAAGTTACAACAAAAGAAACAGCAAGAATAACAGTTGACAAATCAAGAACAGAATTACCAACAATAACAGGAAGCAAAAAGAAAAAAAAGTACCCAGGAAAGAGAAGCAATATTAGTTCCCGCATAACATTAAAAACATAAAGCATGAACAACATCAATAGCAACAACAAGAACATCAAGAAGAACAACAGCAACAACCTCATCGTCACTAAAAAGCCACTCCCTCCCACATCCTTAAATATTCCGCTTAGAGAAGAAAAATAGAAATGCCATGATTATGCTACTCTTCTATAGCACTGTTAAATTTTTATAAGCACGTGTCTATGTTTTTGTTTAATTTAAAACAACAAACGTAGTTTCAAAGGTTCAAAAAGGAGTGATGGAAAAACAACAGCAACAACAACAACGACTGGATCCTAGATTTGAAGAGAGTCCTCAGGCGTATTTCCCAAGCTGCATGTTGAGTGTGGTGAAATCAGTGAGCGTGAGCAAGAGCTAGAGTGGCCAGCCCGTAACTCTAGCCAGTAACATGAGCGGCCTTAGGAAGCCTGGTTTTTTTAACTCTGAAGAAACGGTTGTGGTCTTATGCGTCTGGCTGTCTGGTAGGAAAACGCGTATCTCCAAGAGGAGACTTAGGGGTAGAGAAGAGGTTTAATGGTCTACCTACGTCAATACGTGAATAATATAAACCATGGGAGATGTCGCACACACTGACGTTATTGGACAGAGCTTAATGTCAATCCCTTATATTCATTATCTCCACTAAAATAATTATGTTTGTTTTATAGCGGGATAAGATATGTAAGGAACTTGCACAACCATACTTTCAAATACTTAAAAAAGCACACGAATTTCCCGCCACGCTCATGACAAACATATCAAATCACTGCCACTCCCACTGCTACCACTACTACTACTATTTTTATATAGCCACATACAATAGCCACAACAAATGCAAATACAACTACTACAACAACAACTGCTATTACTACTACTGCTACTACTACTACTACTGCTACTACTACTACTACTACTACTACTACTACTACTACTACTACTACTACTACTACTA
>RQTK01000558.1:205412-238948 GCA_003991915.1 Elysia chlorotica | reverse complement strand
TTTTTTGTGCTTTTTTGTTAATGATTTTATCGTGAGGCCAAATCAAGCGCGTTATTTGTCGATGAAGAGGCTGCAATCCCCATAAAGTTTCTGTGAAGCAATATTTCATTATTAATGCTCTCTTGAACAACCTTTTTCTTGCAGCGCGTGAGTGCTATGAATTTTTCACCCAAGAGGCCGCTTCATTTTCAAGCTTTTTAAACTTCAAGAAGATACAACCTATGTGCGTCTTTTAATAACTCTGAGGCCACGAGCATCAGAGGACAATAGGTGCTTAATGGAGGATCATCATTCTACGCATTGTGATAGAACGAAGAAAGGTCAAATGTTTTCTGTTCGCATTATTTGATACCAGAACAAGGATGTAATGCAGACTAATAACAAGCCTAAAGATTGAACGTTACAAAGGTTATGGCGTAGGTAAGTATGAAGAGGATTTCTATCAACCAATAGATATTCACTTCTTATGACTCGTGTTCTGTTTTCCCCCCCAGACTATTCAACCTAGTATGTCAAACAAATCTTCAAACTTGGTATGGGGATACTTTTTTTTCTTGATGTTCCTAACAAAGAAGAAAAAGAAACAGCACAACAATACATGTTCAAAATGTTGATTCAAAGCGCTACTTAACCCATTGTACCAATTTGTCAATCGGACCAGGAAAAGAAAATAATTGCTGGGCGTCATCGATTGACATTAATTTTGCGTTTTTTTTTTTGTTTTTTTTGTTTATAATTTTTTTTTTTTGTTTTTGTTTAATCCCCTGACGATTGTCAAGTATATCTCCAGGGGATGTTTATGAAAATGAAACATGACAACAATAACAAGTTAATCTTAGATCATTGTCACACAGATCTCTCTCTCTCTCTCTCTCTCTCTCTCTCTCTCTCTCTCTATCTCTTTCTCTCTCTCTCGCGCGCGCTCGCGCCCCCTCCTCATGCCTCACTCCGCATCTCATTAAAACTTTAAGGGGAAAAAAGACTGAGCGTTGAGTTAAAACTTACACTTGGAAGCAAAGAGAACGCAAAATTCTTTTATGAAATGAAAGGAGAAAGGTTGTTTTATGCGTTTTTTGTGATTTTTTTTTAAATTTTTAACCAAGGACCTGTTTGATACACCTTGATTTCTGTCCCGAACCTTTTTCAGTCAAGGATTTGTCACTATGAGTAAACTAATGGACACAAATATAATAAATGTTACATCCAGATGGAACACTTTCAGAAAACACAGGGCATTCCAGTATCATCGTTTTACTGTTCGGTATTTTGCGGTACCTCTGAGTAAAATATATAGGGAAAAGAAATTCAAATTAACCAACCAAAAAAGTATGTAATCTGAATTGAGCGAGGCGAGAGTTAACTCTATCCTAATGTTATCTTGTATTTTTTGTGTGTATAAGAACTGTTTTGACTGAAAACTGATTGGATCAGAAACTAAAAGATTACGTTTTCAAATCTTGTTAGTGATTGTCACAAACTTTATTAACCAGACACAGCATGAAGAAGACCACTACTTTTCTTTATACCATTAAACCAAACCATCTTGGCCCATTTGTTGTATCAATTCAAAGCCATTTAAGATATCTAAAAAATCCAATGTAAAGATGGTTTTCCCAAAAGATTTTACAATTCAACCCCAATTTCTTTGCTTAGTTCCTTTGTTCTTAAACGAGCAAAGGATTCTTAAACACTTTTAACAATTATCAGCAATGTGACCTGACAACTATGCTTTCGCAAGGCCTGTGGGAATAAACCAGAGGTGCCAAATTTACACGACCAATGGTAACTTCTACCTTCTTTTTTTTCCACATCTCCGTGGGGAGACTTGAACATATATCTGGTATCGGTCATCAACAGCTTTGCCTGATTGGATCTGCTGGCCAAAGGATTCTGGGTGTTCTGGCACCAGAATGGCGCTTACTCTGACCACAGTGTTTAGGAATCATCGAGGGAAATTCCCGTTTATCTACTAACACTGAAGTCTAAAGATGCTCTCCAGGGACGCTTGAGATCATACATTACGAGCGTACAGAGCTGAGCTAAGCTAAATTTGCATTCGACTGACTCCCTTTTGCATTCGACTCCCCCCCCCCCCCCCTACCCCTCCCACAGCCCCAAAATAAAAGTACATGTTGAATATACCCAGGAGTCATTTTACACAGAAACTGCAAGTAGAACCGTCAGCGTAATCGTTTTGCTTAAGTTAATTTCATTGAAGGGAGAGAGAGAGAGAGAGAGAGAGAGAGAGAGAGAGAGAGAGAGAGAGAGAGAGAGAGAGAGAGAGGAGAGAGAGAGAGAGAGAGAGAAGAGAGAGAGAGAAGAGAGAGAGAGAGAGAGAGAGAAAGAGAGAGAGAAAGAGAAAGAGAGAGAAAGAGAAAGAGAGAGAAAGAGAAGGAGTTTAAAGATAAAGGTTGAAAACTTTGCTTTGATCTTTGTAGAAAAACACCTATTTATCTTGCAATTTATCTACGCACTAACCGATCTACCTATTATGTATTTGAATTTATGTGAAACTAACTACTAAACGATCAACTAATCTATCAGGCTAAATTGTTTATAATTGACAGTCCCATCACGTTTCTGTTTCTCTCCACTTTATTCCTCCTCGATAATTCTCAAGGCCTCAATTACCTAGGTTTCTAAATACTAAAATATTAAAACATTACATTTTTTATGCACTCAAACGACACTTATGTTTGTTTAATTATACAACGACTTTCTTTTCAGACAGACTCCACAAGCGCTTAATTTCACCAAATCGGCTCCGGTAGGACACATCGATTTTAATGATTTACTTTTTTAAGTACCTGCCACTAACGTCATTGGTAAAGTTGTGCTGAGTTAAACGGTCCTCTGGTCGGCTGTCGTGGGGTGGTTCGTTGTGCAACGGAGGTCTTCTTACGTCATTTTCGAGTGTCACAGTGGTAAGGTCGTCTTTGAATACTATCTTGTAGACATACCTTTCTAATTATATACCACCATTGATCTGACTATGGACTGAATTTTTTCTTCCTAAAGACTGTCAGACTGGGGACTAGGACTTCGAACGCTGTAAAATATTTTTACGTTTTCGAGATGCTGTGTAAGACAACTTGACGTGAGGTAGAGAAAGGTTAAAGGAAATGTTTGGTGACATGTAAAGAGGAAACATGAAGAACAATTATCATAAAAAAAAAAAAGAATAGAAAAAAGATGTAACACTGAATATTTATGCTGTTTCAATGTTTGCTGCTAATTGGGGTCCGATTTAGAAGCAAAAGGTCTTGCCCTTATTAGGCGACCCAAACAAGCAAAGATAAGACGGATCGATACAACTGAGTAGTGGCGATTTTCTATCACAAGTAAACATCCCGCCGATGCTGTCGCATCCCGAGTCCCTCTCTGGGAGAATCGCTGATGTTGTTTGCAGTGCTCTCCACAAGTGGACGTCTTTTTACAAGATTACCAAGATCCCGCAAAAGAAATATGGGTAGAAAGAGGCTATTTGAATTGGCTTTTATTCCCGCACTCTCGTCCCTTTTCGCTATATCGATAAAGAAAGATAAAAAGATAGGAGATCATTGAAAGCAACAGCACGATGTTTGTCTCAACAACATTATATCTTACACGAGTGGCGATCGACATCTTTTTTTTATAACCTTGTAATCAATTCTTTTACTCTCTGCCTGTCTGCCAGCTCTCTCTCTCTCTCTCTCTCTCTCTCTCTCTCTCTCTCTCTCTCTCTCTCTCTCTCTCTCTCTTCTTCCTCACTCACACTTTGGTCGATCTCCCGGTCCACAAGTAAACTAGAGCTCTGCATGAAATACTAAACCTCTGTTTACAAAGCTTAATGTTATTTTTTTTACTACACCTTGCGGCTATTCATGGGGTGATTTAATAACCGCCCTTTCCGTAGCCGATTTTTCTGTCTGATATTCAAAATATAAAAGACCCCCCAACAAACTATTCATTTCGGCTCACATCGCACATCACATAGCGAGCAGAACTTAAAAATATTTTCTCTATACCGTTTTACTTTACACGTACATGAAAGGAACACGTAGTGTGGTTCCAGCTTTCAAGGCAACATATTTTTATAAGCATAACTCAATGGACCATGAGTAAGTCAGATTTGCTTGATAGAGATTAAAACTTATGGGTCAATGGCCGCTCTGCTTTCCAATTTTTCAATAAAACAAAGAATTAAATTTAAAAGCATCTTCCACGCAGTCCCAGCTTTTTGGTTTCCATTGCCTTATCAATAATCCATTCGGCGACACAGTTATGTTTACAAACACTTAACCAAAACTAACCTCACCGCACATAAAATATCCGCTTAACCGGCCCTTGCGATTTTGAGAAATAAAATAGAAAAATCGTTAAAAACTTTGAGACTAATTAATTTAAGCAATCACAACGGGAATTTTTTTCTATAGATCTTTGACTATTCATTTTCATTAAACACCAAAGTACAGTATGAGAAGGGAAAATGCTTAACACAAATTGTGAATAAACTGCGGCTTTAATGATAAAAGAAAAGCTCTCTCGGAACAAGAATGAAATTATCAAAATGCCATTTTCTGGAACATAAATTATTAGAAGGGTATATTTATAAAATACAAACATACAAGTTGCTTTTCGTAAGCAACAACAAGGTGTTAAAACTGGTTGTGTGCTATCACTAAGTAGAATCACCGATTAATATGAACGTTTACTTATGGTTTATGATAAATGGAGACACAATATGACAGCTGTATTCATTTATACTGAAATTTCGCTTTTAATAATCGCCATTGACGTTTACAGTATCACACAAGCCAAAAAAGAAAAGAAAAGAAACCTTAATTTTATGTTTACACAACACAGTATAACTAAAAGGTGAATTTGCTCTACAAGCGTCAAGTCCTGTCACACATCATATTTATGTAAGTTAAACATAAACATATTTCGTCCGTCAACATAAATACCATAAGGAACTCTATCCGATGCGCGATAGGTAATGGTTGGCAATGTGCAGTAACTTAATAACGTCCATTTACATAAACTATTGAACTGAGGGGATATAGTTTTTAACATCAGGCTCGAGCTTGCACGTTCGATTTCATCTAATTTGCCCAAAATATAACTAAGAGGAATTGATATAACTGCAATACTTACGCAAGCTGATGGAATGAAAAATTAGCTAGCGTTGGCAAATTAAGTAGGTTTACTTGATTGAAAGCAATAATTATTGCTTCATGGAAGAACTTGCTTTATACGTTGTTTTTTTTTTTTGCAAATTCATTGAGCGCTGCTTATAGTATTCAATATCTTCATAAAGCAAACCAAAATGTCAGCAGTGTGTGGTATTTATAGTCAAATCATGTGGTAAATAGATCCAGGAGTAGGTGCATTAAACTATCAAATTATTCTTATTTAAAGTAAAAGATAATACTGAAAAACATCTTTATGATAAATTTGGCGCTTAAACATATAAATTTGATCTGAAATTCATAACTGGGAGTTTATGTAGGCTTACAACAAAAACAAGATGATGGGACAAACAGCTAGTAAATTATTTCGTTCCTCAGCCATTGAGTATTTTATTCAAGTTTGAAAAACGAGGAAGAAAATAATGACTACAAATAAGCGTGGAGATCCAAATAAAACTTTCATGATCTATTTTAAGGACTTCGAAGTTTAACTGATAGCGTTAAAAATTGGAGTTGCTATGTTGAAAAAATTGTAAACAACTTATCCTTATAAATCAGTGATGAGGAGATAAAAAAAAATCCGATTTTTAACATTTGTTTTCATACATGACAATGATTACTTGAATTGAGCTTTTGCAAATTTGTTAATTACATTCACCAGGGAGTTGTTTTAGACATTGAGAAGCTTATCATGAATTTCCATTTCTGAGTGTATTGTCTTTGCAATTTTTAAATTTTCTATTTACTAATCAAACCAATATTTCTGTACCAGTAATACTTCTATCATTGCCTCAGTTAAAAACTAGTGTAGCTATTTTTGCTTGGTAAATATAGATTTGGCATCGCAAAATAAATAACCGACACAACCTACTATTGATTGCTGCAGTGTAGTGGATATCAATTTTTAGCGGTGTGTATGTGAGAGGAAAAATGAGGAGGGGTTTGACTATCAAAACTAACGCATCCTCGCATTCTGTTCAAAGTAATTAGGAAACGTGTGACTTGGATATCACCCTACAAGCTCCAGTCAACATTATGATTAAACGAATGTTTGAACCGATAAGAAAACGTAATCTTTCTCCTCTCTCTCTCTCTCTCTTAAGTAAACTAGAGCTTTGCATGTCATACTAAATCTCTGTTTACAAAGCTTAATGTTATTTTTTTTACTACACCTTGCGGCTATTTATGGGGTGATTTAATAACCGCCCTTTCCGTAGCCTCCCCAAGAGGACGATTTTTCTGTCTGATATTAGAAAATATAAAAAGATCCCCCAACAAACTATTCATATCGGCTCACATCACACATCACATAGCGAGCAGAACTTAAAAATGTATTGTCTATACCGTTTTACTTTACACATACATGAAAGGTGGTTCCAGCTTTCAAGGCAACATATTTGTTTAAGTCAGGATTGCTTGATATAGATTAAAACTTATGGGTCATTGGCCACTATGCTTTAAAGCATTTTCCACGCAGCCACAGCGTTTTGGTTTATCAATAATCCATTCGGTGACACAGTAATGTTTACAAACACTAAACCAAAACTAACCTCACCGCACATAAAATTTCCGCTTAATCGGCCCTTGCGATTTCCAGAAATAAAATAAGTTAAAAACATTGAGACAATTTCAATTTAAGCAATCACAACGGGAAGATTATAGGAATTTTTTCTTTCTTTAGACCTTTGACTATTAAATTTCACTTAAAAACTAAAGTACAGTATGAGAAGGGGAAATGTTTAACACTAAGTGGGTATAAATTAATGAACGACTTTAATGATAAAAGGAGCGCTTTCTCGGAACAAGAATGAATATATCAAAATTCCATTTTCTGAAACATGTAGTATATTGGAAGGTTCTATTTATGCAATACAAACATACAAGTTGCTTTTAGTTAGCAACAACAAGGTGTTAAAACTGTTTGTGTGCTATCACTAAGTAGAATGTAGTGACGTTTACCTACGGTTTATGATAAATGGAGGCACGATATGGCAGCTGTAACCATTTATACTAAAACTTTGTTTCTAATAATGGTCATTGGCTTTTACAGTGTATCACAAGCTAAAATAGAAAAGAAACATTTTACATTTATACACCACAGTATAACTAAAAGGTAAATTTGCTTTACAAGCGTAAGTCCTGTCACACATCATATTTATGTAAGCGAAACATCTAAATTTTTCGTCCGTCAACAAAAATACCGTAATGAACTCTAAATGATGCGCGATAGGTAATACTTGGCAATGTGCAGTAACTTAATAACGTCCATTTACATAAACTATCGATCTGAGGAGATATAGTTTTTAACATCAGGCTCGAGCTTGCACGTTCGAATTCATCTAATTTGCCCAAAATTAAATTAAGAGGAATTGATATAACTGCAATACTTACGCAAGCAAATGAAATTAAAAATTAGCTAGCATTGGCAAATTAAGTAGGTTTACTTGGTTGAAAGAGATGGGGCCATGTAATAATAAAAAGAGAGGAGTTTCAGTGCTGAATACTCTCATATAGTTTACTGTTATCATCATTTTGTATCTCAATAATTATTGCTTCATGGCAGAACTTGCTTTATATGTTGTTGTTTTTTTGTTGCAAATTCATTGAGCACTGCTAATAGTATCAAATAATTATTATCATAAAGCAAACCAAAATGTCAGCAGTGTGTGGTACTTACAGGGTCAAATCATGTGGTAAATAGTTCTTATTTAAAGCAAAATATAAAAGAAAACAAATTTACTGAAAACCATCTTTATGATAAATTCGGCGTTTAAAACATATAAATTTGATCTTAAATTCATAACTGGGAGTTTACCATACAAGTAGGCCTACAATAAATATCGTAGAAAGATGATGGGACAAACAGCTAGTAAATTATTTCGTTCCTCAGCCATTTAATATTTTGTTCAAGTTTGATAAACGAGGAAGAAAATAATGACTACAAATAAGCGTGGAGATCCAAATAAAACTTTCATGATCTATTTTAAGGACTTCGAAGTTTAACTGATAGCGTTAAAAAATTGTAGTTGCTATGTTGAAAACAATGTAAACAACTTATCCCTATAAATCAGTGATGAGGAGATAAAAAATCCGATTTTAACATTTGTTTTTATACATGACAATGATTACTTGAATTGAGCTTTTGCAAATTTGCTAATTACATTCACCAGGGGGTTGTTTTAGACATACACTGAGAAGCTTGCCATGAATTTCCATTTCTGAGTGTATTGTCTTTGCAATTTTTAAATTTTCTATTTACTAATCAAACCAATATTTCTGTACCAGTAATACTTCTATCATTGCCTCAGTTAAAAACTAATGTAGCTATTTTAGCTTGGTAAATAGAGATTTGACATCGCAAAATAAATAACCGACACAACCTAGTACTGATTGCTGCAGTGTAGTGGATATCAATTTTTAGTGGTGTGTATGTGAGAGGAAAAATGAGGAGGGGTCTGACTATCAAAACTAAAGCATTCTCGCATTCTGTTCAAAGTAATTAGGAAACGTGTGAAATGGACATCACCAGCTCCAGTCAACATTATGATTAAACGAATATTTCAATCGATAAGAAAACGTAATCTATCTTTCTCCCCTCTCTCTCTTTCTCTTTCCTCTTTCTCTCTCTTTCTATCTACCTCTATCTCTCTCTCTCTCTCTATCTCTATCTCTCTCTCTCTTCTCTCCCTCCTGTCTGTCTATCTATTTGTCCGCCTCTTTCTCTCTCACTCTCTCTATCCACGTCTCTCTCTCTCTATCGCTCTCTCTCTCTCTCTCTCTCTCTCTCTCTCTCTCTCTTTTCTCGTTCCACCCCCTCTCTCTCCCTCATGATGTAATAAAATTACAGCAACATTTGTTTTGTTTTGTTTTTTTCATTATCAGGTATGTTGATAGAAGTTTCAAAATGGTATGAGTTATTAGCTTGAAACCAAACTGGCTGTTCAAATGAAAATTACTTTTAAAAATTGTACGATGAATTGTACACATCATTGCATTTGTGCATAAACCGACTTTTTGATAGCTGTGAAAATGTCAATGCTCATGTGGGATATGGTAAAATTAAAACATCAAGAAAGCCCATTCAGTGCATGAAATCAATCGTTTGGCAAGCATCGTTTGAATTGATAAATAAAGCAATTATCCTTTTAAATAGTTATAAACTAAGAGACCGCTTACAGCATGTGGACGTAAATAATGTGTCATGAACCTACAATCTTAACCAAAAGAGAGTAGGAAGACTTATTTTTTAGTCACAAACTATCGGCATCTCTACGAGTAATTGCTTTAATGATGATATAGCCATTTTGGTGGAAACACATTTTAAAATCAAATTTAGACTTGTTCAGTGAATTATCATCGATGCAGTATCCTAACCTTTCAAGGCTTCATCATGTCAGAACCTAGACAAAATCTTTATAGTCGTCATATTTGACTTTATACGGCGACGGATGCCACCATAGACAGAGCGAGGATATCAGGAATCATGTCCTAACTTCTCGTAACATGCTCATTGGAAAACAAAGACAGCCTTATTTGGGACATTTAAATTAGAATCAGAACAACCTCACCTTTATCAGACTGTCACCAAAGGTGATGACATTCTTCTTCGATTTTAATTTTTGCCAAACACGACACAGAAAAAGGCTAGCAGCGCCCCTACCTGTTGAAACTTCCTCTCCACCTTTATAATAGGCGAGCCGGGCAAGCTGGTAGTAGCCTCACTGCTGTTGGGGCAGAATATCTGATTATTAATATATCCTCTATCGTCTAAGTCCGACTCTAGGTCTAGCGAGTCTCTACTGCTGCTCCCCCCGCGGGAAGCGGTTCCGCCGAGAGACGAAGTCGCCGCTCGGGCTCGTCCGATGATATCCGACACTCTTCGTACACAGGGACTGGATATTCCCGAAGCTCCGCCATATTGGCCATATTGACTGTCGTAGGACGACCTGGCGATGCTGCTCCTGGGAAAATGTCGCGGGGACGCCTCTGAGCTGGAGGAGGCGGTCACGTCACCATCACTGGCCACATCCTGACGGTGGCCCTCTGGGCAGTCGAAGAACTCCTCGCTAGTGTCCCTGTGGAGCGCGTTCACGTCGTAGGAGTGCCGCCTCACGGCGTGACCACAGGGCGAGATGCCGCCATTCCCCGAAGCCGCAGATTCAACAAAAGTCTCCGAGTTTAAGTTCTCCGCTCGTAATACGGCGTGGGGAGGCAGTGAGATGCTGGACGCCACTGCCAGTAGGCTGTCTACTGACTTGCTTACCTGTGGTGAAAGGAAGAGAAAACCTCTGGTCAACTGTGATGACTAGGTAAGAAATTGTGTATACGGAAATAATAAGATCAAATCGACTTTCCACAGTATCTTTAACTGTTAGTGAAATGAAATTCAAACAAAAACTTAATTAACGTAACTTTATGCACTGGGATTTAGGAGCGTATGCGATAATCACTATCACCACCATAATCCTCTACTTAAATATGAAGACATAAATCATACTGTGATCTTATTTTTCAATCTATAAAAATTTAAAAAAAAAATTAAAAAACAAAAACCAAAAAACAATACGAAAATAAGACTGTTAATCAGACTCCCTCAGTGGAAATACAGCTACATCGTATTTAACACATTGGTTAAAAAACTTCCACACACAAAAAAAAACAAACAGACAAAGGAAAAACTCACCACATCTGCCTCTCTGACTTCGAGGACACGACGAACTCCTGTCTTGCCGCGTTTACCTCCCTTGTTGCCTCTCCGGAAGAGGAAGGAAGGGATGTAACTCTTAGAGCTAGAACTGGACGCTCTGGGTTTCTCCGGTTTATCAGACTCTGCCATCCTGAGCCGTCTGAATGCCTCTGGGGCACCATTCGAAAAATCCACTTTGTGTGCAAGTCAGCTTACGAAAAACGATCCTTAGAGAAAATTAGGACGTATTCCACATGAAAATTCACTTCTTTTTGCGTTAGATGATCATTTTTAAGAAGATGCTTTGCACCTACATTCTGAGATGTGGGAAAAATCCATAAAACTAAATAAATTAAACTAAAAAAAATTTCAGATGTTTTTAATTCATATTATATTCACTTCACAAGTAACAACTGCAAATATCAACGCATTGAAGTTATTTTTGTGATACTCCTATGATAGAAATCCGCATTAGCACAGATAAAATAAAAAATAGCGTAGTCAAAAAAAAACTACAGGGTAGGGTGAAGCCAAAAGAGTTGTAAAAATGGCTAAATTCATACTCTATTATATTAGAGTGTTGACAGAAGTTCTGATAAATAAAAACGATGAAATATCGATTAAAACGAACATTAAGGTTGAACTCCATATTATCGCAATTTTAATGCACTAAAACGTCTTTAGATTTGATTGATAAGTTTTATGCACCACGTCTCATTTCTTGTATCAACAATTAGCCTAGCTATCTGCTACATTTAAGTAGAGAACGGAGGACAGAAACACCATTGCCATATAGAATCACTAAATGTACAATATAACATTATAATAAGCACATCGGAGTCATAATAATTATGTTAACATGCCCCTCGGCATGTAATACGAGAATGTACAATACGAAGAAACGCCGCACTGATTCACCCTGTTACATTTTAATTAAGGAGGCTTACGTAGGTACACTGCCTTTTAGATAGAGGGAGAGAAAGAGAGAGAGAGAGAGAGAGAGAGAGAGAGAGAGAGAGAGAGAGAGAGAGAGAGAGAGAGAGAGAGAGAGAGAGAACGCCTGACGCAAAACATCTCTGGTAAAGAGAAAAAAGGCAAGGAAAAGAGAGAGGAAATGAATCAAGGGAAAAAGAGAAAGAACGAACACACAAGCGCAGAGAGTTCGTCAGAGAAGGGGCAGGGGAGGAAGGAAGAGGCAAAAAGGCAGAGCGATGGAGAGAGATAGAGAGAGGAGAGACAGGGAGAATGAGAGAGAAAGAGAGAGGGAGAGTGAGAGAGAGATAAGAGTTGTGACGATTATGAAATTAAATTAGCAAATGAAAAAAAAAAGTCTCAACGACAACTTAACAGTATCAGCAACAACAAGCGCAGATAGTAGATCAGAGAAAGAGCGGAGAGAGAGAGAGAGAGAGAGAGAGAGAGAGAGAGAGAGAGAGAGAGAGACAGAAAGAGATAGATAGATACAGAGACAGAACACAGAGACAGAAAGAGACAGAGAGATAGAATGAGCGAAAGAGAGACAGAATGAGCGAAAGAGAGACAGAGAGACAGACAGAGAGAGAATGGAAGAGAGACATATATACAGGCAGATAGAGACGGAAAGAGACAGAGACAGAGAAGAGTTGGGATGATCATGAAATTAAAGAAAATGCAAAGCAAAGAAAAAAAATAAACAACCACAACAACAACATTAAGTTAACATAATAAACTAGTGTGTGAACATACACGTACTTAGCATTAATTTTAAAGTATTTGTTTTTTCGCTACATATACCATAGCACAACTACTTTACGCATTGAATAACATTAACTCTTAACTGTTAACAGGGCATAAAGTGTAAAATGCAAAACAGTTGCCTTTAGTCTTGTGCGGGAAATAAGTGTGGCGTGTAAATGGTAGAACAACCTGGTGAACTCGCCGGACTATCAAAAAGCATTACATAAGCACATAAGCAGATCAGCTCAGAATTTCAATTATTTTGATTTTAATCAGTGTGGGCAGCGCGGTGTAACTGCGCATGATGGATGCCTTGCCATATTGGGGCCCATAGCGAAAACCACGTAGATGGGTAAGGGAATCTGCACCGCGTCCAATCATACCTCTATCCTAGTAGACTTACGGAGCCGATGAGCGAACCGGAAACCTCGTGCCTAACGGGCGTGGTTATGTCATTCATAATCGCCATATCGATCGGAAAGCCTGTAATGCGACTTCATGATCTAACTAAGGCCAGAGTTAAACTGGCGCTGGTGGCTGATGGCTGGGTGAGGCTCTGGCTTCGGTATGAATATATGAAACCCTCTATTTTTTAGCCTCGGTCTGACTGCGCAAATAAATACAACAGGGTTTCATAAAGAGCCCCCAGTCCATCCACAGTTCATCCTGGTTGTGGTCTAACTCTTGATGACAAGCAATAATGCTAATTAGTTTTTGCCTTCAACATATATATATTTTGTCATTTTTTCCATGAAGGTATGAAGTTTTTGCCTTCAACATATATATTTTTTGTCATTTTTCCATGAAGGTATGCGAATCGTTAACAAGAATTAGTAACTTTTGATCAAGTAAGCCGTTGCACAGCTGCCGCAATCTAAAATTTCACAAGTGAAAGTCATGGTACAAATTGACAGCTGAGGTGAACAATATCAATGACACAATGAGTCGCTATAAATATAATTCAAAATGACTTTGTAGAAATGCATGTCGATTTGGGTTTCTCTTGACATTTTTAAAGCTGCTTAAAGCAAACTAGATGTCAATATGATATTTTTAAATGACTTTGTAGAAATGCATGTCTCGACACACACAGAGAGTATATTGAAAATTAACCCAACAAAAACAGACAGAGATGTAGTGATACAGTACTAGAGGGTCGAACTTTAACGCTGCTGCATCGTACCTTATAGAAGCTTAACGATGGCATTACCTCCTTCTTCTTTTACAATTATCAAACGCACAATAGGAAGCTGGTCATATCCCCGAATATAATTGATGCTTTGAAGCACACCAGTTCTTAAAGCATTGCAATCAAATATAATTTATTCTATATTCCTTCATAGGAAATCAACCCTAAACCAAATGATGATTGAATAACTCGCGAGAATATGTTCTTGTTTTCCTTACGAGCCCAATAACACCGAGCGACTTTACATTTGATCGTCTCAAGCACATTAGAAAACGAAAACGAATTTATTTGATCAAGCCTTAAAGGAACCGGTAGCAGCGATTGATTAGTTCGCTTGTTGCGCAAGCGTTAGCAAGTATGCTGAATCGCGGACGAACACCTAGTCGAAAGTCTGACAATTTTACATGCTGCCACAAAGGGGCACACTAGAGATACCAGGGCTTCTGTTTCAACCGGTCATCGATATAAATCCAACATGCGGGTTTAAAGAGTTAGCAAAGAGAACAAAACAAACGTTTAGATTCCTTAAAAGAGGCATACTGCACCACACGGGTTTTGTATTGACTATAAGATGCACCACCACACTGAAATTATTCCAGCACACCTTGGTCCTGTTACATCATCGAATTGAATGATAAGCAGCTTACTTTGAGCTGGTTCGTTAACCTCATAGATCTATCATAGCCCTCCTCATAAAGCTCACGACTTACTGTTTATATCTACACACTCACGAGGATAAGATAGTATGGACGCTTGGTTGAAGCTGGCCTGACCTGCCTTAGTCCCATCAGCAGCTGCTTCAACCGCCTCTCACACAGGATCATAGGGCAAGGCCATCCCGACTTATTCTAGATCTAAGTATAATATTATGTATCTGTATGATCTATAGCATCGGTTGTAGCAAATTTCTAAGATACTGTTTTTGTTGCTGCTTGTCTTCTTTTCGTAGAAAGAAGATCGCATTTCAAAATGTTGTGGATGCTAAAAACAAATTATAATCAATATTATGATAGACCAATTTTATAACAACAAATATAATAAGAAAAATAAACACACACACACACACACAAAAAATAGAAATGAAATTATAAACGAAATTGACCTTCATGAACTGCATACTTAATAAAAGACACCTTCCAAAAGCAATCTAAAAAGAAAAAAACAACATTGGCAAAACATTGCGAAACAATACCATAATATATCAATGCCGACGCACGATAATCCAAACAGTTCATCTGTATAAAACTATAAAATAGAAGGCACTGGATTAACTTAAGTTATTGAGCCATTGCCATTAGATACAACGCGAACCCGAGTTGGAAATAAAGAAGAAAAAAAAATCTGCTTTGAACAACCCTTAACACGATCGCATTGTTGCGAGTAGAATACATTAAACCTTTAAAAGAAGGGAAGAAAATTATGCGATAATTTGGGTCATGAATAATTCACTCTACGCTCTCTTTTCCGCAGTTTTTCACTGTGCTGAGTGGTGTTTTATGTCAAAGTCTCCGATTGTTTCCCAAAAGCCCTATAATTATAATCGTCCCGTGGACCAGCCTAATTATTGCGTGCATGCGGGCCTGCCATTGGCTTGAAATACAAAACAAAAAGCAAAAAAACAAACAAACACACACACACAAAATAACCAACATATTCACGATCATTATTCCGCAATAAGCACTACAATAGTGGCACGCAATGCCTCTATATACTCCTAGTTAATTTGGCTCTCATTGTATAATACAATCCATCGCACGATCACTATGTTTACAAGTAGGGAGATATGTACATCATACACATTGTCGTTTTCCATCTCTTTTTTAGGAGGAGTAGTCGTTGGGGTCGTCAATTTTTCTGACTTCACAGTGCGCACCTCGTAGGAATTAGGAGTAATGAAAAAAAATCACCAAGCCCATTAAGGTAATGGTTTTGTCAAACATCTAGGAAACGAAAAAAAAAAATAACAACAAAAAACAAAGGGACTTTGATCTAAAGAATGTGGTTTGTTCTAATGTGTAGCAACACTATAATTTTAAGAAGTAACGGCTAAAGAATAAAGATAAAAACAAGCAAAGCGCTACTCAATTGTAAGGATTTAGTTTTGGCCCTGGGTGCGCTAGCACCAAATCATTGAGATAAAGCCTATTGATTTCCCTTGGATCACTCGGAAAAAATGCATTTTTTGTCTGACTTATGGGCTACTTTTTAACATTAAAAAAAAAGAAAACTGTTTAGGATTTTCTTGATGGGTTTAACCGCTCCTAAAGCCAACATTTAGTCATATTATGATCGGACGCCATAAACAGAGTTTAAATGCCATATTTCATGGTATCCACAGTAAAATTCAAAGGCACCCTGATTAAAGTTATTCAAAGACGATAATTTTTATGAACATTTTCATGTATACGTTTACACTTGTACGAGTATGTATTAGAAAAATAACAATACAATTTACAAGAGAACAAAAACGATTAGGGTCACAGAGAAAATATCTCTGATTTCTAATCATAATTATTCTCTATCTTCCTCTCCCCCTCTCTCTCTAGCCTACATGTATTTCTCGATCTTTCTTCATCGACGTAATAGCCGCTAGACCTGGGCGTGCGTTTCGTTTGATTGAGGAAACTTGTTTCTATCGCTAAGTTTCCTTGTCGCTTTTTCCTTTTGATTTGGGAAATCTAGGGAAACGGAGAATGTCCTTAGTTGTCGGTCGGTACTGGGAGATCATAGGAGCGCTGTTTCCCCAGTTCCCTGAGTTCTAGGGAACTTTTGGGAAGTCCGGGGGAACGGAGCGCTCCGGGTGTTTCCTTTCATCCGCGGACATTTGCCGCTAATTTTCACTATTAAAGTGAGGTCTCTGTGGACGCCAAATCAGTGCCACGAGAACCATCACCGAGTACGTGTCCGTTGTGTGTGGGTGCCACAACGTGAGTTCTAGCTTCTGTATTTGGATATATTTTTCCTAAGTTTCACACTGTATGTTGGAGCTGCAGTTGTGTTTGGACTATATGATCTACAGTTTTATTATCCATTGAAGTTACTTCGAACTTCCAATTTGTTTATCCTTTGGAGAGGATTGTGTCACTTTGGGCTGATTGATTGCTGGGCATTTTGATTCCATTTTGATTCCATTTTGATTCCTATCATTTTGACTTCTACCATTTTGAATTCTATCATTTTGATACTGACTATCCTTATTCATTTTGATACTTACTATCCGATAACTATCCTAAACATTACTATCTATCTATACCTTCTCTATCCTAGGGTATTGACCATAGTAATCGTTTAACTTGTTGATGCACTGATTTTGATTATTGATATTCTGTTTATAGTACAATAAAGGAGTTGATTGTTGGTATTTTTAACTCTCCTTCTGACTGAGTTCTATCGTTGTCAGTTGTTGTCCTTTTACTTTTAGTGTGTGTTATACCGCTCTGTATAGATAGGGAGCAGTGGGCATTGAACCTCACTGTACATACTCAAACGAGCTCAGAGTGTAAACTCTCTAGGATTGCACGGTCATTTAGGAGCGCTACCATACGTTTTACTACATGTATCTAGTCTTTGACCTGCAATCAACGTAGAAGTAGAGAGTAAGAGAAGTAGTAACCACATATCCCCGTAGTGGGTGGGTTGTACTTCATTTGGTGGCAGCGGTACGGATATCTTGAGTATATCCCTAGAGCGGTATTTCTATATTTTCTTGAGAGTTTTGAGTTGCCCTGTGTAGTTTCTACTTCCTTCCATTGTGCTCTTTTTCCTTTCCCTCTGTTACGCTTTATTGCCTAAAGTATGCCCGGTGCTAGGTCAGCAGCCATGCCAGCCCCAGAGGGAACCCAGCCAGTAACTGCCAGCACACTGGTAGTGTATGCACCGAGAGATGCTGTCTACATGCAAATGATTTTCCAGAATCTACCAGTTGATAAAAAGAACAAAATCAAAACAAAAGAACCAAAACATAAACAACAAAAACAAAGAAAAAAACAAGAAAAGTGTGGCAGTCTAACTGATGCCCTGGCACCAGAATCGCATGATTATTCAATGAGATGCCACAGATCAGAGCCACCCGCCGCTAATCGCATTCAGTGGGGACTTCGGGATCACTATCCGCGTATCCGCCAATGAAGGGAAAATGGTGGGTAAACAGGAATGTCGCTGAAGAGAAGTAAATCGTGTGACCACTGTCAAACATTTGCGTACCAAGAGTTAGTGCACGTTTTGCAAATGATACGACGGAAACGAATAACGTAATCATGTCCATTGGGAAATAATTTCTTCGGCGTTCAGTTTCATAAATTATTTAGTATTAACCTTTGAACATTAGAAGTTCAATTATTAAAATTTTTTGAGTTTTATGCAATAAAGGTATTGGAGAGCGGGGAGGGAGGGGGGGGGGGGGCTCAAGTGGCAGAGCGTTTGTCCCCCAAGCAAAAGGCCCCCAGTTCAAAACTCACGATACGGAGGATTTTGACTCCCTACTGGTTGGATCGGTGTCAGTATAATGTGACCAGTTAAGACAGACGTCCAAATCTCACTTCCCGCGCTGTCTCTATGTGGCAATACGTACATTTGTCCGACGTTAATAATGGAGCCCGCCCACCCTATAGCACATATAGTGATGACGCCGGACGTTATTCAACCAACTCAACTCATTCTTGACAGCCTGTGTCGACTTGTCCAAAAACTATAATGTTTAAAGAGAAAATAGACACGGAAGCTCATCTTTCGCCTATTAAGATCGATGCTATAATTAATGATTACGCGACAGTATCAAAAGCTACGGTTGCAACAGTTTAATATAGTATTAATATAATACAATAGTTTAAAAAGTTCAGCAAGGAACGGGTTTAGTTTATACATCGAGAGTAGAGATAGTACGCTGCATGGACGTTAAACCCACACAAAACACTTTATTTGCGACCTGCCTACAAATGCCAATGATCACACTGCCTACTCCCAACATAAAATGCGCTCTTGGGCTGAACTTAATACTCGCTATTTAAAATTCAAATTAATTTTTAATGTGTTTTCCTGGAAAACACCTCTGCTCCAGCACTGTTTGGCGGTATTACATGTTCGATTACCACTTAAAATTTAATGAGTTCATTTGACTGTCGCTTGTTCTTAGATCACCATTGGATTATATGTGTAAAACGTTGCCACAACAAATACCGTTGCCTGCTCTAGGATCACTGTTATGGGGAACTGGGTTTGTAAAATGTTAATTCTATCAATAAATTGTGGCTTGTTCTAAAACAAACGCCTGCAGACTGCACACGTAATACTTTCCGAACTATCCAAAAAACAAACAAACAAACAACGTCGCAGCCTCTAAGAATGAGATTGCTGCTATTGTTGTGACTTTTCAAAAAATTCAACATTTTTTTTTACATTGTTCCTCATCAGATCATCAATGTGGTTGGCTGGTTGCAATACTTGTGAATAATAACGAATTTGTTGATCTAGCAATGTTAATGACAAACTATGTCTTAAAAGAGATAATTATGTAAGCCACCCTCAAGAGAAAGAAGCGAAGTGTGAACATTTGTGAGATATCACTCAATCAGTCAATCACTCATTCACTATACAGCGTAACATTTGCTGCCCGCACACACCGGCATTTAACCACGGATCGCCATGCCAGTGTGGCAAACTGAGCTAGGCTGAATTAAAAGAAATAATAGACTCTATACTGGGGTGAACTGAGCTAAGCTGAATTAAAAGAATTAATAGACTCTATACTGGGGTGAACTGAGCTAAGCTGAATTGAAAGAATTAATAGTCGCTATATTCGGGTTAACTGAGTTAAACCGAATTAGAATAATTAATAGTCGCTATATTCGGGTAAACTAAGCTAAGCGGAATTAAAATATACACACTTTATACAATCTCTCCTGAAGAGAAAGAGGTAAAACTGTAGAGAGCTAAAGATCGATCTCCTTGATCTGTTAATAATTAAGTTGGCATCGGGTGAGCAGAATTCGCAGCGGGCTGGCATATGTCGGCGATCATAACCTGCATCCCGTTATTGGATAATATTGGCATAACGCTGATCAAGAACGTGGGTAAAACAAAACGTCGATACTGCGCGAATTCTATGGACGCACCGGGTCTTTGGGAAGGAGAGAAAGTAGGTTTGGACTGGTACACAATCATGCCGTAACGTCGGAATGAAGAAACTTGTGATGATGTTGGGAAAGGAAAAGCACACAAAAACTTGGAAAACTGTGAGAATGTAGAATATACAAAATATAAAATTAAAAACAATGCATGAGAGTGAGAGAGAGAGCATGGCACAGAGAAAAGCAGACAGATAGACAGACAGACAGACAGGCAGACAGACAGACAGACAGACAGACAGACAGACAGAGGAAGATTGAGAAATGAAACCATTTGTGATACTTCAAGCTAGACGAAAAAGAATGGAATAAAAAGACATTATATGAAAGATATTAAAAGACTAGTAGTACCGGTACGAGAGTCCACGAATAACTTTTTTTAAGCCCTTTTAAATCTTGAGTACGTCAGTGCACGATTTTTAACGTAATAAATAATCGCAGATAGAGAACGTATCATGGGTCTTTGACAAACTAAAAAAAACAAACAAAACAGAACACAGGAGATAAAATGAGTCAGGAAATCCCAGAATACATCACACAAAAGAGGGCTATCAATAGAGTGTGAAAAGAGCTTTATCAACTTCATATACACATGATAACGGTAGCACATCTTTACAGACGTTCTGTTTAAATGAAAAATTTCTACAACTCGGGAAAATATAGGAACATTGAAAAAAAAAAGCCCCAAAAGCTGGTCACAGACAAAAAAAAATAGAGTCAGATGAAATACCGATCGAAATCTTGACCTTTCCCTGGAGAGAAATCGTATTGTGAAATAGCTCCTGTCGGCAAAAACACACCAATCTCAATACGTTCTATAACTATGGGTTGTGTAATTGTTGCCATAAAGAGTTGTCGGTTTTGATAAAATAGTGAGCAAATTGCCTCCTAACTATTCTTACACACGAAAGGTCCAGTGTGTAAACCTAACAAATATCCTTTTTCTTCTTTTAATACAATATCTAGGCACACAACAGTTCTCTTTCTCTTTCTCTCTCTCTCTCTCTCTCTCTCTCTCTCTCTCTCTTCTATCTTTTTCTTCTCTATTTTTCCTTTTGTTAGACCCATTTTTTCAACTTTCTACCTTTTCCCTTTTTTTGTGTGTGTTTTGTGTCTCACCTTCCCTGTCTCTAACTTCTTTATCTCTGCCTGCCTGCCTGTCTGTCTAAATGCCTCCCTGCTTGTCTGTCTATCTGTCTGTCTGTATGTCTGTCTGTCTGTCTGTCTGTTTGCCTGTCTGTCTGTCTGTCTGTATACCCATATGCGGGTCTGCCTGTCTGTCTGTCTGTCTGTATACCCATATGCGGGTCTGCCTGTCTGCCTCTCTCACTATCGCCAATCTCTATTAGTTCTAGATCATCTTCTTACTCTGCATCATTATTCTCTCTTTGCTTTGGTTTCTCTAATCCTCAGCTTGCTTTCAACGTTATATTTTTTTATCCTGTCCTGTATAAACATTTTCTCGATTACTAGACTGCAGGCAGTTTGGATCTGCGTGTCTCTGTCTCTCTCAATCTTTATCTTAACAGTTCTCATTCTATTTAAATTATGATTGAAATTCTGTCAACACTAGATCCTCCCACACGCGTTTTTTTTCTCAAATCTCATCTGCCTCACTTTACTTGTCAATCCCTGACTCTCGCACTAATGAATCACATTGACTAAGATAGAAAACTCTTCCACTTGATTCTCCAATCAATAATATTTCTCTGTGCCTTTTCCCCTCTATCTCTGTCTGTCTGTCTGTCTGTCCGTCTCTCTCTCTCTCTCTCTCTCTCTCTCTCTCTCTCTCTCTCTCTCACACACAGTTTTCCTATCCTATTTAATCAATTATTGATATATTCTTTCACAAAGCGTTTTTGTTTCAATATATGGCCCTCTGTGAATCGCTGACTCATGACAAAAATTGCAGACTCCTGACTTTGGTTCCGCCATGACTCCTCCTTCCACTCTCTCTCTGTCTCTCTCTGTCTCTCTCTCTGTCTCTCTCCCCTCTCTCTCTCTCTCTTTTTCTCTCAATCTCCCTCCCCTCTCTCTCTCTCTCCATCTATTTCACATTCGATCCTGTGTTCTATGCTCTATAGTTACCTCTAACTTAACTCACTTGAGCCTCTTTGCCTCACTTTTCATTGATCAAAGAATTTCGTGCATGAGGAGCGGGCCTGGGGGAATTACCATGGACTTCCCCAGCACCAGGGCTGTTATCAGGCCTACGCTCATGGGCCTCGGGAGACGTTCAATACCCTGGTAGAGACTGCATAGATCGGCCAATAGCCTATTAGTCTATTACGGACTTAAGTTAAGGTTTGCGTGAAAAGATAAAGCTCGAGGCGGACACTAACTCACTTTGTACACAATAGAAAGGTTCAGGCATATCAGACAAAGTTTAGACTACGTTGAAAATAGATTATCAAGGAAGGGAATATAGCTTTTCTTTAATTTTTGTTAATAAAAAAAACCCAATTGTACCATCTGATAAAACCTATTTTGGTTGACTGCGTATACCCATAAATTTTAACTAATTCTTGCACCATCGCCACTGTTTAGTGACAGAAATAGGAGAAATGTGGAACGGATAAAATGCTTGTATCACTTACTTGTCAATAGAAGTATCTAAGTGTTCTTAATGAGCAGTAATATACAAGGTTTGAGAAAGCTAACAGTGAGGATTCTATAAACAAGAAAGTTGTCTTTACCACACGTTTCATTCATTTATTTATTTCTTATGTTGAAGCCTACTCGTCTTATACTATGATTTTTAAAAGTTTTCTGAGAGTTAAATAACAACTGATCTCCACTCTATAATCTAGATCTTTGTCTCTCTCTCTCTCTCTCTCTCTCTCTCTCTCACACACACACATTCACTATCTCTCCCTTACCTACTCTCCTCTCTATCTGCCCCTGCCCCTCTCTTTCTCCCTCTTCACATCTCTCTCTCTCTCTCTCTCTCTCTCTCTCTCTCTCTCTCTCTTTTTCAACTAACTTTCTGTCTGCGAGCCAGACTATATCTATATTTTTTCCACATCAGGGTCAGATCAGAACAAGTCGATGGTCACGTAACAGCAGCAAGCTAACTAGATGTAGACGTGTTCACCACAATGCGGCTCGCTCGAAAAAGACGCTCAATCAAATGAATGTCTCAATATCATAAAAATTAGATAAAATAGAGGAAGAAAAAAACTAAGTTGAATATCTCTTTAATTTTTTAAAGATAGGATTGGTTATCAACACTATAATCATGAAAAAAAATCGAAAAAAAAGTAACATAAAGGTTATTCTTTGTTTATCCCGCACATTTAAACCACACAATCCCCCAGAGAGCCCACACAATAATCCGACTTCAGGTATCGACATTATAAGAATAATTATGAGAACAAGAAAAAGAACCTAAAATGCACATCGGCTAAGCATGTTTTAGTCTGCTCATTTAAAACACATCAATACTAAGAAAGCCACGGAAAACCCAACTTGGAGTTAAATCTAAAAATATAAGAAAATAAGATAAACAAATCTGGAAACTTCACTGTATATAATCAATATATTTAATTTTAATTAGCACGTTTAAAAAACCGATTGACACTGCCACTTACAAACAACACAAATGAAACTCCCAATTAATAGAATAAAAAATTTGAGTCAAAATTGCACACTAGTTCTTTTAAATTCGAAAATTCAAACCACATATTAAAACCAAGGGCCTCAGAGGACACGAGATGGAAACACGACCATCCAGGAAAGGTTATGTTTTTCCTCTGAATGGGCACTGAGCCTGATCGATAGTCAGAGAACCTCCTCCTCCCCCTCCTACCTCTTCGCTCGCTCTCTCGCTCTCTCTCTCTTTCCCCGCTCACGAGACAACGCTTTCAGATTCCGATTCCAGATCTGGATCTAGATTTAGCGAGTCTGGTATTATTAGAGACACGTCTAGAGGACCTTTGGCTTGCTTGTTGGAAGCGGGAGGGAAAGAGAGTGAGGGGAAAACATAGAGGAATTAGGAAAGATGGAGTGAGGTCTCACTGATCTGCTGGCCCGCGTATCACCAGCTAAGGCCCTACAGAGAATGGACTGGACAGAAAGAGAGAGTGAATGAATAACTCAGAGGGAGAGAGTCAATTAGTGAGAGAGATGAAAGAGTGAGAGAGATATTCTTATAAATTGAAATATAAACATTTTTGGTATTGATCGGTACCAAAGAGGTTAGGATAACCGCATCAAATGTTAGAAAAGGATAGTGCGCAGTCTTAAATAGCTTCACTAATCAATGGTCCTTCCTGGATCCTGACGGTTACGCGAACAGATAGCCCAATTTGCTGAGCGTACATTTGTTAGTGATCCAAGACGTGACCGTTCATAGTTGGCGAAACAGCAAGGCATTACGGCAATAAGGCAAACGTTTACAAGAAATACGTGTAGTCGCGAAAAGATGAGAGGGGGGGATAGACAGATAGATAGACATATTATCAACAATATAGAAAAATATAAGTGCAGGGAAGAGACGGAGGAGGTTGATCTTTATTCGAAATATGACTTTTGGTTTAAATCAAGGGGTTAAAAAATACTTTGTACATTATTAACAGTATGTGCATACAAATATAGAGTGAGATTCAGGTTACAAGTTAGACAGATTGGGAAAAAGTTAAAGACAGATAAATAGATACAGAAGGACAGATAACACAAATAGATAGAAGAGGATAGATAGACACATAGATAGATAAGTAGAAGGATAGAAAGATAGGTACAGATAGAAGGCACATACACGGAAAAAGTCACATCGAAAAATTGAATGCATACATGGAATATTGAAATAACCAGTAAAAGGATAGATAAGGGAAAGAAAAAATAAGACAGGCAAAAAAAGCACACCCATAAAAAGGAAGTCATAGAGTGAGCTAAAAAAGCGGAAAAATAATGGGTACACGAAAAAAAAACTATTAAAAGGTTTAAAAAGAGGAGGAGCTGGAAACACTATTATTTTAAGGAGTGTAACAAACCAAATTGCTAAAGAAAGATAAGCAGGAAATAAATGGAGAAATAGAGGGAGAGAGAGAGAGAGAGAGAGAGAGAGAGAGAGAGAGAGAGAGAGAGAGAAGAGAGAGAGAGAGAGAGAGAGAGAGAGAGAGAGAGAGAGAGAGAGAGAGAGAGAGAGAGAGAGAGAGAGAGAGAGAGAGAGACTGACAGACAGAGATACAGACATACTACATACAAGCAGACACATGAGAAGGAAAGCGAGATATAGAGAAAGAGAGAAAGAAAGGAGAAGGAGCAAGAACGGTGTGGTAGACGGTTTAATGCCGTCTGAATCCCAGGAGATTTAACGACAGACTCTGCTAAGCTGGGAATAACGGGGCTGACAACCTCATCAACGCGAAGAAGGCAGAAGGGGGGGGGGGGGGGGCGATTTAGAGAGAGAGAGAGAGAGAGAGAGAGGGGGGGGGTATTCCATGGTGATTTTATAGAAGAAAAGATGAGTGGGAGAGGGAAAAAGTAATTTAAATAAAGCATCTAAGGGTACAGTACTTGCACACTCTAGCAGGGAAAGGAAAATATGGATTCGTATTGACGAGAGCTATTTATAAATCTCTGTACAAACTAGATGTTAAAAAAATGTGTAAAGCGATGCCAGAAAGATAAGGGTGATTTTTTCATAATCTACAACAACCCGACTCCTGGCGGAATATTAATCAAGCAATTACTGTAGCGAAAGAGCGTTTTTAAGCGTAATAATGAATAGCACTTACGGGAATTCTAAAATAATTATATTTTACAAGGAATAAATTGTTGATTTAATTTTCAAAGGAGGAAACTGAAAAACGAGCCAAAATTGAACAAATTAAGTCAATATTTTCTTGCTTCCTCTTCGTTATTGCATAACCCATAACCCCTCTGTTAAAAAATACAGGAACATTGCTGGAAAAGGCACAACTCTTTGAGCCAAACGTTTTAAGATAAAAGCATACATGAAATGCTGTGACAAATATAATGTAGAACAACAGAATTCAAGGCATAACAATGGAATGCAACGCTTATATTCCGGGCTTTATGCCAATGTTCAAAGAGGATATAGTTATTATGGGGTGTGATTGTTATCTAAAAAGCTCTATGGATATTCAAATAAAGAAGGGAAACAATAATTAAACAGGACACTGTACAGCTTTGCACGTAAAGGGAACCCAAGGCAGATATTTTAGTCAGTAATAATTGGTACTATTTGGTAAAGTGGGGAGGAAGAGGTGGCAAGATCAGTAGAACGCCAAGCTCCTAAGCAGAAGGTCAAAGGTTTGAATCGCCATGAGGTATCGATGTTCACAAAAAGTCATCGTCAGTATATTGTGATGGACTATAATAAAAGCTGTGTTATCCCCGCTCTGCCTCTCTGGCGAATTGTCACACTTTAAGACTCGGGATCCTACTTAGGTAGTTGCTGACGGCGCTCAGTCAAAAAGCAACAAGATACTATAATTAAGCAACACCTTATTATAATTAATAAACAAAGAGACAAACAAACAGGGGCATACTAGTTTGTGAAAAGCTTTATTTAAATCGTCAAACGTAGAACACAAGTCATTGGTCACGTGACTGTACTTCTAAATAAACAATTTCTTGCACTTAGGTGGCGGTGAAATCGGGAAAAAAATGATTTAAAATTTTAAATGAGACTGTGGCTTAATACTTTACACCAAACATTCGTCAAATGTGTAGAAACAATCTCATAGTTTCACGTATCATTCGATTGTTAATTCTACAAAGCCCATTCGAATTCGCAGCAGACGCCCGGAGATTGCCAGAGAGATTTTAAAAATAAAATAAATATACAAGAAATTAGGATATAGGGACCGTCTTATCGAATACATGATTAACATCATCACCAAGCCTGTAGGCTGTCTCGAGGAAAGATTGAGAAGCAATAATAACTTATTGGCTCTTTCTTTGTGTGCAAATGTTAACTTTTTAGCCACAAACATTCGATTGAAGAATGTTCGAGCACCTTATACCAAAATCGTATAATAAACACAGAATTGGCCATTTATTATTTAAATGACTTGCAAAAAATAAATATTAAGCGTGCGAGGAAGGTATTGGAAAAGAGATATGTGCAATGGAATGTGATATACTGTTAAGATCTTGCGGTGTACATATAAATTCAGGGTGTAGCCCTAGCCTTCCGATGGGGTTTGAGGATCATGCATAAATATGAGGAGTTAATAGATGTTATGCACTATAATAGTAACCTACCCAACAATTAGTCGTATTAAGGGATTTTATGCAAATATGCCTCTCACATAAAATGCACATGACCTTTAAGTAAGCTTGAATACGAATTGTAAAAGTACCACAAAATGAGTTTCCAAGTTCCCTGTTAATGTTCGCACGCTTGGGGTTGAATATTTGATGTCCGTCCATCCCCAACCATTGCACCATAGGCACTAGTAAACCCCGTACTCCCACCGGTAGCAACTACTCTCCCCACTAAAACCCAAGGCATAATAATAAATAATCCAGCAGTTGTCCTTTGGAGCAATCCCAAGAATGCAATTATTTATATTGAAGATCGTGCCCAGCTACCTCGGCAGTCCCACCAGCGTTCAGGAGCTATGGCAGTCCAATAACCAGCACGGATCTGGCGGAATAGCACCAGCCACGAGTGATTCAATATTTATCGATATCATTATACCCCATTCGACTTTAATTCAATGTCATCAGCGAAGGATGACTCAGTGGCAAAGTATTCTAATCTAATATTAATAGAGTCATGTATCAAAAACTCCGTTTGAGTCGACAGAAGGAAAAAAGCATTCCATCTCAAATATCAATGGATCCATTCCATTCGAATTACTCTTGCAATGATTACTGCATGGCATAGCCTGTCTGCCACTCTCACCTTTGAGAGAAGGATGAAAGATATTTCAAGAGCTAAGCTAGCGAGCAAAATTTGATTGATGTATCACATTATTCTTTTATCCGTTTTTGTGTGTGTAAAAGATTTCAACATTTCACTGATGAAATAACTATAACACCACATTTGTGCTTGAATACAGCAACAGGGACAGTTACGAAAATATTCAATATAATATCTCCACACACAAACTACCTTAGTTATAGGTACCAATATCGTCACCTTTCAAATTCACACTACTCGATATACCCATTAAACAGGCGGAAGATGTTATGTTTGCACCCTGATAGAGGGACTTGTATTTTAGTAGTATTTCATGAACATAAAAACGTTATCCGAACCGACCTCTGAGCAAAGGGAGAACCCACATTACAACCAGATTCCTAAAGCTAGATAACAGTTCACAGCGGACTGATTCCAAGACTAACGTCTGACAAGTCTATATGCTAGCACACAAAAACAGAGCGGGCGTAACAGGCCCACTGTCTGGGTCAGTCATATCGAGAGGTATGACTCCCCACAAGAAAGTAAACCATAAAGTGTAGGAGGTCCCAGTACTGGCTAAACAAGGTTAGCCTTTTCCCACAGGCGTATTGATGGGTGTGACCCGATCCTCGACTGGGGCTCAATAACTTAATAACACGGGAGAAGTAGAGTCGCCAGGGAGGAAATATATGGAGCACCCTTTGGGTCGCACGTTCGATGTGAATCGGGGATATTTCTCGTTTATCACACATTCAAGATGACCTCGTCTAAAATTTGAGGAAAGTTTGAAAATTAAGACAAAGATAATTATTTCTGAAAACATAGCTTGTGATTTTCCCAAAATTTTTCTTCAAGTCATTGGATTCTTGAAAAAAAAAGTAAATTGGTCACCACTATTTCTGTTCATTATGTACGAATAAGTTTTTGTTCATGACCTTAAAATTATTACTTAAAAACGATTAATACGCAGAAACAACAATATTTCATCAAGCGTGTTAAATTAGGTGAAAGAACCCCTTTAAAAGTTTACTTACATTAAGTACAAACTAGTACATGATATTAAGTTAAGTAATATGTTACTTTCTGTACACTATACAGAGCTTAATAACTTAGCAGATGAGATAAAACATACGTTAAATGTCCCCTACTACTAGCTTGGTATAATTACGTTGTGCTCCAAAGATAATATTTATATACTAGACATAGCGATAAAAAAGATTCAAGGCTTCCAAAGTGCAGAATAATTTGTTTCCCTAAAGTGAATTTGGATACCAAGTACGATCTGTATGAGGAAATTATGACGCTGACACATGAATCTACAGTCTCTTGAGGAATCTATGAAAAAGAATAGGGATCTATCTTTTCAGTTACTAGTCATGTTTAAATTCATTCAACTTCCTCTCACATTGCCTCCCTATTTCTCTTTTCATTCTTATCTCTTTATCTCTCTCTCTCTCTCTCTCTCTCTCTCTCTCTCTCTCTCTCACACACTATTAAAACACTCTCTTTCCTCCAGTCTAGATGTAGCTGTTGATGTTGGACGTTGAGATACCAAGCAACTAAACATCGGCCTTTTCTGTGGTTTCCCCTCTCCGTGTTCTACACTCTGAGGGGCCAGAGAAACAAACAATTTCTTTTTGGCACAACATTCTATGTTTACACAAATCTTTCTCTTGAACACGGACAATATTTATTTCTCTTCCTCTCTCACGCACGCGCGCGCGCACACACACACACACACACGCAACTTCCTTGATATATTCGTCTGTCATTTTTTTTTTATGTATCCCATCAACTGCACCATTTTATTTGTCTCTGTGTTAATTTACATTTGTCTTAAACTCAGTCTTTTCTAATTTATTATTCGTGTCTTTGTACCTGTCTTTTTGATTCTCGTTCTGTCTGTCTGTCTATCTGTCTGTCGGTCTGTCTTTCTGTCTGTCTCTTTAATTATTTTTGTGTGTCTCTCTGACCGTTTCTCAGCCCATCTGTCTCTGTCTCTGTCCCCCTATCTCTCTCTCTCTCTCTCTCTCTCTCTCTCTCTCTCTCTCTCTCTCCCCAATCCCCCAGCTCTGCATATTATCCACACAAACGCATCGTTCCCGGAGAATAAATATTGTAGACGAATGTACCTGGCTTATTCTACATCTCTTAACACCCTATTCTGTCAGCATTCACGCGCACCATGACAGATATTGATAAGAACTAGAAAGGCTCCAGTAGCTAGGGGTTACTCCGCTCCCTTGTAAAGCATTTCCCCAAACTTCTGATATGATTTATGGTCTGACAGGAACCATGACACAACTGTTACATTATAAATTGGCGAACTCGGAAACACAAATAAACATTCAAGGAACAACTCATCAAAAGAGATTAACAGCACAAACACCACGGATATAACAATAATAGTGTTGATCTACGCTTCGATACACTTGCATAGTAATATGTATAATACAATTGTACTGTACTAGGATGCTAGCGTTACCGCCGATAATCAGCGCTATTTTATGATGGTCTCAAGAGTTGGATGGTGTATCTAGATGGCAACCATGCAATTTGAACAGCAGGAAAGAGGCGGGTTTCGAAAAAATAACACACAGAAAAGAACGTTTGATGCAAAGCGAACAGAAACAATGAGTCAGTATGAAAAAAAAGTTGCCAAAACAATAGTACACACAGCAGCGATGTAAATGATTGCTTCTCTCTTCCGCAGAGGCGAATCAACATGGGATTTCAATTCGAATAATCGTAAAAAAAGCCCTCTTGTAAAATAATGTGTAGGATTTTAGCTGATCCAGTGGGTTTGCCAGAACTACTCAAACTGATGTTTGTAGTTCGCATGGGCTTTCCACTTTATAAAGAATTATTGTCTTTTAATGTTTTATTGCTCTTGCTGTGTTGTTTCTTTGATTTCATGTTTCTTTTTGTTCTTGTTTTTGAATTACTTTGCTGATGCTACTTTTTGTTTGTTTCTAATCATCATCATTATCTTTCACTCCTCCTTCATAAAACCCGTGTCTTGGTTATCACGAGTCATACCATCTAACTGCCGGCTGCTACCAGTCTTGTTACATTCTCAATGTTACTGCTTACTTTATTTGCATCACATTACTCGCGAATAGTTCTACTCTTACCGCTTTCTGCTGATTTATCACCACCAGCAACATTATCACTATTAATGTTATGGCTATTGATTAAAAAAAACGTATAGTGGTCATGTATCTTGTTTATTGGCAAAATTGCAAGAAATATACTTTCTTGGCAAAAATATGTAAATTTAAAAATAAATCCCTTTCAAAATATTTCAGTTTTATTTCTCTGATCAAGATTGTTAAAACTAGTAACAGACCTATGCCGCAAGGAAAATTTAATGTATCTAGAAAATTATGCAAATTCTTTAACTTGAAGTTACCATAAATAATGTCCTTAATTTCATAGAGAGCTCAACGAGTTTCTGTGCCAAAAAATTCTATATTGCAACATTAGAATGTTTAATTGCCAATTTGAAAAGAGATTCAAAAGAAAACAAAATTCACTAGATAATTATACAAATCAAACAAAACAAACGGCATGTTTAGGATTTACGTGGGCCAAACAGACAGAAATTATGGCCACCATATCATGTGAATAAATGAATGTTAAACAAAGATCTGTTATAGGGCTGAAAATTAATCATCTTTTCATATTATGCAAAAACTCTCGTCACAGAGTAGCTTTTTGTGTGATAAAAAAACATAATTTTTTCTAAGAAAAAGAAATAAGAAATAGTTGCTCACATAAATATAACACAGTCTATCTCATTTCTCAAATAACAAAAATATACATTTTAGAACTGAGATAGGGTGTTTTACATTTGGAAGGAGAAATAATTTAATTTCTTTTTTCTATAACATAGGAAATATACAAAAAGGGCATAGTAAACTTTAACACGAGCTTTTCATCGACAATATTTAACTTCTGAAAGCTTAAAGTTGTATAATTATAGGAAGTTGTAGCCTTTTCACAAACACTTGAAATACAATGACAGAAGGAAAGAATTCCACAAGGAACTAAAGAAATGTGCTCATAATCAATCTTTGACAACGCTGGGACCAAGAAAAGAAGGAGAAGGAAGTAAACAACTAATTTGAAATGGAAAAAAATCAAAGGGTATAGAATGTTTTACATGTTTTGCAGGTAGAAATGGAAACATCACGCGTTTATGTATACGGTTATGCACAAATTTAAAATAAAACAATGATACGAGCTAATGTATTATGCAACAATCATGTAGTGATGGACGTGGATACTTGTTGCTTATAAGTAAATATACTGGTTCTCACAACTGAGAAGAAAGAGGTAAGGGGAGGGAGAGAGAGAGAGAGAGAAAGAGAGAGAGAGAGAGAGAGAGAGAGAAGGAGAGAGAAAGAGATACAGAGAGAGATGCAGAGAGGTTTTTATATAAAACTTGAGGCAGCGGGCAGTCATACAGATAGATCGAGGATTATTTCCCTTGAGGCTAAGGAAATCCCCATGGGCAAAATAAAATTGTTATTCAATTTAATATATATCATTAATAATAAAAAAAAAAAAAAAAAGGACTGGTTTCTAGATCAAAGGACATTTGTATTCTGAACAGGACAAACTTTAAGGGAAATATTGGATACAAATATGGAAATAAAACAATTTATTAGAAATTCTTTCAGGTTCAAATGATAAACACGGAGTTATTTTCATTGCGCGCCGTTCTCTGTCTATCTGTGTTTTTGTCTCATTCACTCTCTATATCCCGTTCATTCTCTTACCTTTTCCTCTTGGTTAGTTCAATGTTATAATCATTTATAAACAACAACAGCAACAACAACAAAAACAATAAAAACAAATATAATAATTTTCATAAAAAAATAAATGAACATGCGAACAAATAAATAAGGTAAAAAAAAATAATAGAATAAATACTAAGATAGTCATAGGAATGACAACGTAGAAATCATGAGAAACTTTCACCACAACCACAACGCAATGTAGATTGTATGGGTTTAGAAGGATGTTAAAAGGGAAAAAGGAGAAAAAAATAAAAAAGAAATATTAAATGGTTCCAACAGAAAGAACCATGAAGCAGACAAAACTAATTTAACAAATACGTCCCTTAGATACTCCTGCTTGGAGAAGAGGAAGAGAGATAGAAGAAGAGAAAGAAAAGGAGAGAGAGAAGGAGAGAGAGAGAGAGAGAGAGAGAGAGAGAGAGAGAGAGAGAGAGAAACCGGGATGGAGAGATGAGGACATATACGGTTTTTCAATAGATTGGGTATGCACTTGTGTGAACCTCGTAGTCACACAGCCTAAACAGTGTACACTCGGTGCTACAGTGCAGGCGCCGAAGAATGACGGATCAATGTCTATACCCTAGGGCCGTATGATGAGAAAAAGATGAGCATGACATTATTTATCTTTCTTTTCTCCGCCTACAAAAAGAATAGACAACTTCGATCATTTTGCATAACTGGATTTAAAAAAAAAAAGAAGAAAAAAAAAGCAGAGAGGTACGTGGTTTTGAATTGTTCAAACTATAATAGCAGCAAGATTAAAAAAAAAACATATTATATATAAACATTTTCTGGCAGGATTTAATGATAAAGATAAAAGATTTTCAACAAAAGCACAAACCTATCTGAGGATTGAAAGCAACCAACAAACAATCATTTGTAGACGGAAATGAAAAGGAGCCTCTATTTTAGTAGCAAAGTAAGAAAACGTTGAGATACATGAGAGAGAGAGAGAGAGAGAGAGAGAG
>RQTK01000558.1:190518-204700 GCA_003991915.1 Elysia chlorotica | reverse complement strand
AATAATAATAATAATAATAATAATAATAATAATAATAATAATAATAATAATAATAATAATAATTCATGGAATTTATATAGCACATATCATCACCCTTTGAAACTATCTTTATTTGCGCTTTACATAATATTGTTAAAAATGAGAAGAAAAAAAATATACATACAGGCGTACATACACAAACACATTCATTCTGCAGCACTTCAAACATTTTCACACTTCTAGTGGGATAGTACATCTAATTCATACATTGGGTCCTGCAAGGCTAAAAGCTCTTTCGACATAATTGTTCATTACAGACATTGTAAGACTGGTGTTATGAGCGTATGATTTTAATGGTCTTACAGGCTTATGCAAATTCATGAGTTCTGACAGATACTTTGGTGACATACCGTATGAATTTATAACAAAACAGTGCCGATTTATAATCTATTCTCTGTTCGACAGGTAGTCTGTGCAGTTGCTTCACAAAATAAGTTATGTGCTCGTTTATTTTTCTTCTTGTGGTTAGTCTTGTAGCATTGTTGTAGATGTAGTTTACAAATTTTATTTTTTGGAAAACCACTTTAAAATTTATTGCAATAATCTAACCTGGAAAGGAATACTGATGTTACAAGCTATCCCGGTTGTTCAACAATGGCGTATATTGCTAATTTTTACATAGATGGCTAATAAATAGTGACACTTACAAGATGGTGCCCAAGTTTTTAATTTGATTTGACATTTCAACAAGATGGTCATCTTAAATAAAGTTGTGGTGGACTAATTTTGTATTTTCAGTTCAATATGATCATTATTTTTATTTCAAATTATTATCATCCAAAAATAAAAATAGAAACAAAACCATGTTTAGAAGAGAAGGAGATTGTATTGTCTTGCGGAGAAATCCATGTTTCAAAACATGATCGCTTATATATTAAAGGTTGTCTGAATAGAAAGTTTTCAATAGTGTAAAAGACGGAACGGAACATGGCTGAAATGGATTTAATCTTATTTCAATAATCGATTGCGATAGATTTAACATTTCATTATCCCATTGTTTTATTTCGTTTGCAAAGTCTACAAACTCTAGGTTCTAGAACACAGATACACAGCCACACACACGACACAGTTGAGTAAACATGAAAAGAAAGCAAATTTAAAAACCTGATCGATTCGTTAACCCAGCAAGCAGCGAAAAGAATGTCGACCTCAGACCCCTAGCATTACAAGGTCAAGCAGACCGCCGTCCTGAGACAAAAAAGATAAACTTGCCCCACCATTCCATTTCCTCGTGGGTCTTGTCAGAAGAACTGACGCATGTATTCATCGAAGGAAAGTTATGATGCACCAAGCAAAAAAAATATTTCGTCAAAGAGTGCACGGTATAGTTGCTAAAAGTCAACATTGCCAATCATGCTTCAAAAAGACAATACTTCTGCTTTTTGTTTTCCTTTAATGTGTGAACAATTTGAATGTACATTGAAACATAATAAGAATGCAAACGTATACAATTATAATTACGATTTATGCACTGCACACAATTTTAATGAAATGTGATTAAATATTTTGGCTTTTCCTTCCATTAAAAAAATTAGCATCATATTATGTATTGTACGCACTGGTTTAATTCTTTTCATGTGATTTTATTTCAAAATGATCACAGAGATAAACAGGGAAACAGTAGAGCTAATGAGCTGAGACCCGTCCTTTTTTTTCTCATTCTCTTCTTCTCTGCCTTCTTAAAAACTGTATATACAGTTTAAGCCTCTGCATTAATTGACGTTACATCGAATTAGAACTCTAAAAGACTTCAGTTTTATCCCAAATGTTTTTATTTAAATTATTATATATTTCAAGTTTAAGGGTTTTCGGCGTAACCAGCAGAAGTAGTGATGTGACTTCATGCGACAAACATGATTTTCCATAATGCCTTACGATAAGTTATAGTTCTAAGACAAATACGTTTACATGTTGGAAGTTACCACCAAGCAATACCTAATGAACATATTTGGTTTCATTACAATAATAACGTAAAATAAATGCATTTCATATTTGGAGCATTCATGTCTGTACAATTTACAGCAATCCTCACAGTATAGTATTGTTCTAAGAATTATTTAATTAATATATAACCTTTGTAAATTGTACGTTATGCTTCCTATGACATTAGTTTTAGAGATAGCTAATCGTGATATTGTACATAGTGTCATAGAAAATAGTTAATGCTCTTTCAGGAATAAAACTATAAATAAAAACTCGTAATATGAGCGCTTCAGAGGTAAAAAAGACGTCACGTAAATTTCAAAGCATATTATACTTCAGCTTTTGATGAGATTTTTGTTGTGAGCAGATTATATCGGTAACATTCTAATGGACTCTCGAAATGCACGACGTATATTAAATTGTTCTTTAAAAATCAGTTCCAGTCGGGTTAAAAAAAAGTATAAGTAATATCACCAACAGTCTGGAACCCACGACGAGCTCTTTATCGATTAATGTACAGGTTTCTTGTTTGTTTATGTCACGAACAAACAGCTCCCTGCATAGATAGAAATTCTCAGATCCCTACAAACGCTTATGGTGAGAATGATATCCGTTTTATGTTGGATATGCTTGGTTTTTATGTTGGATATGATTGGCTTTTATGTTGGATATGATTGGTTTTTATGTTTGATATGATTGGTTTTTATGTTTGATATGATTGATTTTCATCTTTGATATGATTGATGTTTACGTTCAGAATGATTGTCAAAACGCTTTTAAGTAGAGAATGGTAGAGATAAGACAAGCCTTGTAAGGACAACCGTTGTTGCTTAAGTACTGTGGACCTCTCGCAAAATTTCTTCTTGTATCCTTGTTTTTTTTTCTTTTTTACCCATCTCTTTCCCCAAACACACATTGTTTATCATTTACCTCTTTATTTCTTTTCCCCGTTTTCACCAGATACCTCATATCTTTAAAAAAAAAAAGGGGGGGGGGGTAAATAATTACCTCTTTCAAAAACCATTCATAACTGTCGTTCGCTATGGGGCAACTAAATTTAAGGAAGAAAGAATAAGCTGATTATAGTTGCTGGCCCAAGCTACAGACACTCGGCCAAGGGTGAGAGACAACTTAATCGCCAAGGGACATTACTCTGGCAACTGGCTGGCGCCGCAGAACAAGAGTAACTTCACGTAGGAAATGGACCAGCTTAACAATAACTGAAGAGGCCACTTTTTTGTATTACCAGGAGCTGCTACAAGATCTATATCCAAGGCCTAAAAAAGGGGAGTTATAAAATGGACTGACAATAATCATAATAAAAATGAATAGATATAAATGCCAAGATAGACCAACCATGGGGAGCTATTTAGTAGAGTCCCTTTACTTTTCTCTGCATCTATCTACGCTATGAAGAATACGGAGTAGTTCGGTGTTTGCAGAACGAATCAATATCGGAATAACAAGGCGCAGACTAGGTTGGAAAATCCACGCTACTGAGTACAGGGATGTCGATACATAAAGAATGATTGTGATTATTTTCAGTAATCAACAGATGTTTCTCTCTGCGTTCCATCCAATGATTGGAAAAACCATCAACTGGATCTAGATCGAGTGATAAAAATTAGCCTCATTAAAAAAAAAAACCTAATATTTTCTGCTGCTGTTTTTGCTGCTGCTGCTGCTGCTACTACTCACTACCTACCTACCACCTACTACTACTACTACTACTACTACTACTACTACTACTACTACTACTACTACTACTACTACTACTACTACTACTACTACTACTACTACTACTACTACTACTACTACTACTACTACTACTACTACTACTACTACTACTACTACTACTACTACTACTACTACTACTACTACTACTACTACTACTACTACTACTACTACTACTACTACTACTACTACTACTACTACTACTACTACTACTACTACTTTTACTACTATATAATAAAAACTAAACTAAATACACAACTTGGCAACTGTGGGAAACGATATAAAGCTACTCAACTAGACATACACAAAAACGTTTGTTTTAACTGCCTACGGGTCATCTAGTGTAAACTATAATTATTTTTGTTGTTTTTATGCTCGTACTCATACCCTCTTAGCATATTGTAAATAAATATTTAGTAGCCCAATTCAAAATGTGTCTCCGTGGTGGACGTTATATTCCAAACTGACAAGAAATGTTGATTTTTAGACATATTGGCATTTTCCGTGTAGTAACATCTGTTATGTTTAAAGTTCAACAGTTTCCTAGAAGAATCTTATTAGAGGCATTGCTATTACTCGACTCATAGCCAAAATGAAGGCGATAGGCAAGTGAATCTGCACTGACATCCAAACACAGCCCTATCCTAGACTTACGGAGCCAATGAACGATCAGAAAACCTCGCGCCTAAGGGGCGTGATTATGCCATCTGTTGCAGTAGTGTGATCGCAAGGCCTGAGTTATGAAATGAGAGCGCGATCAGTTCGAATCTTGGTAGTCCTGTTTGTCAACCAAGAGCGTCACACACTGAGCTATCTGACGCCTTTATTTTTATGAAAAAACTTTTTGAGCAGACTGTTAAATATTGTCCAACTTAGTCGAAAAATAATTGCTGGTATTTTTATGATATTTTAAACTTCCAGGCGTTTGCTAACAACATTTAAAGCAATTCATAACTTTTTATATTTTATCCACCATTTAATTTCCTCTTGATCTCGCTCCAGCTTTTAAAAAAACAATCTTTGTTTTGCTCGGAAAATCAAAAAGAAACCCTCGATAATTGTGAACGTAAAACGAATGAACGATTGCTTTACTTTTTTCTCACCGGCGCCCTCTTTCCTCATCAGCGTAAATAGGTAGAGCGTTGTTATCAAAACTAAAGGGTCCTCAGTTGGGTCAAAAATGTATTAATTCTATTCCCTCCTCAACTATTTGAGTTAGTGTCAGTGTAATGTGAGCGGCTAAGACAAGAGTCCAGACTCCAGGCACGAAATACACTGTCTCTATGTGGCAGCACTTGGAATTTCAGACGTTGGTCTTGGCGACTGTCCACAATATAGCTTATATACAGTACTGACGCTGGACACCAAACAACAAGCAAACCAAGAAGCCTTCTCATTGGCACCCCTCCTACCTCCTATAGAGCCCCTCCTGCCTCATATAGCGCCCCTTCTACCTCATATAGCGCCCTCCTACCTCCTATAGCGCCCTCTTACCTCCTATAGCGCCCTCTTACCTCCTATAGCGCCCTCCTACCTCATATAGCGCCCTCCTACCTCCTATAGCGCCCTCCTACCTCCTATAGCGCCCTCCTACCTCCTATAGCGCCCCTCCTACCTCCTATAGCGCCCTCTTACCTCCTATAGCGCCCTCCTACCTCCTATAGCGCCCTCTTACCTCCTGTAGCGCCCCTCCTACCTCCTATAGCGCCCCCTTACCTCCTATAGCGCCCTCCTACCTCCTATAGCGCCCCTCCTACCTCCTATAGCGCCCTCTTACCTCCTCAGCATCGCCCAGGTCCCCGCGGTCCTCCATGGTGCAGGCCTCCTCAAACAGGCGCATGTCCTCGGCCGAGTCCACTGAGGCGGTGGGCAGCTTGTCCAGCCGGCGCTTGAGCCGGTTCACAGGAGTGACCACAAGCTTGCCCACCAGGTCCTCCGCTGTCGCCATGGTAACAGCCTGGTGTACTTATGTCAGGTAAAGAACGCTGCCTAGAGGTATAATAATTATCCGTTTGATAAAAAGATCCGTCTAACCAGTTTCACTGAACGTTGTGAGTTAGGAGTTATCCACAGCACCAAACTATACAGTTTTAGGGTGTTCTTTTAAGCGGATACCAATTGTCATATATATATTTTTTTTTAATTTCAAAACAACAGTTATAGATTTTTATGGCTAAAGCTATAACCGGATGAGTCCTGTAAAGGTCATTTTAGAGCTTGTTGTCTTTACATTTATCTGCCTTTTTTATTTAAAAAGATAAGGTCGTTTTCGATTATGGTTTTACTCAAGTCAAACATTTCTTACTATCTTCGAGCGGAGAAATTTAAACAAAATCTTTTGACTGTTTTTCTCATGTCTTAACGATGGCTACTTTTGTCCTTATTAACTTACCTATGCGTAAAGTTAAGAAACAGCTCGTTGAAAGCATTACACTTAGCAGAAACGTTCTGTAACTTACAGAATATATCGACGAGTTCAGGAAGGTTGATCGCAGCTGATAACTCATATATTATTAAATAAGTGCACGTTGCCGTAAGGAATAAGTTAAGCTTGTATCTCCCGTAACCACCCTTGCTAGAAACCCGCGGTGTAATGTTTGGCCAAGTTCCTTCCTCCCAGCTTTTCACATTTGTAAAAGTAGATTTAGTCGTGGAGCGTCGGTTTAAACTCCACAGCGCGGCAAGAATCATGCCTAACTCCAAACGCCTGAGCTTTTCTTTTATTAGGTTGCGGAGCTTCCCTACGCACCGAGCCCCGCTCTAGCATGGGCGGGTGGGTGTGGGGGTGGGGGTGACGGGGATCATTTTCCTAACAGGATCATATTGATCGAATTTTCCCCAATCTTTTTCGTTTTCTATTGGCACCAATACTGAGCAGAGAGACTGCAGAGAAGGGGTGATGGTGGTAGTTAAGGTCTAAGGGAGGGCTGGACAGGGTGAGCATTAGTCAGCGAACCTCGAACGATGTTAATCACTATGATAGATTGGTAATTAATTTAGCTTTTGAGCACCGGATAAAATATTGGTTTTCACATTTACAAAAATATAACTGAATTTGGCAAATACTCTAAGGATTGGAATGAGTGATCGCTACAATTTTTGTCATGTTATTAGTCCATATTACCTAGAAATCTATGCATAGAGAATAAAGTAATGCGAACGTGGAAAATTATTGGTTACTCTTAATATTTAAAAAAAAGGTTCCGATAAATAACTGTCATGCAAAAAAAAAAAAAGAAAAAAAAAAGAAAACGGAAAAAACCCACTGTATAATACTAGATTAATTTATAAAATAATACAATAATTGCCTATGCGTGCCAAAAAATAATTCAGATAAAACAAATGTCAGCTGAAACTTATTTTGCGATATCAAATAAATCTTTTACTTAGTTTTACTTCCACTGAGCTTGGGTGTTAACATTATAAAACATCAATCAAGAGGAAATCTTTTTCCCATAACTATAAGAATTTATGAAGAAATACTAGGAGTCATAGAAATATTACTTTCATGTCATAAAATCCCAATAAGCCACCAAGAAACAACTCAAAGTCTAACCCAACCAAACAAATTGATGAATTAAAAAAACAACAAGCAAATCGGGCAAGAATGAAAGTTTGCGTCAATCTTGTCACCAGATGGAGCTCCATATCACGGACTCACCCAAAAGCTGATTCTGCTCTTCACATATCGACCACGCTCAATAGCGACAAGTGAATGGTGGTAAAGTGTGGGTACGTGAAATCATTAAAATCAATGCATTTTTTTTACTCCGCTTCATTCTAGTGCTCGCGACTTTCACTTGGCACGGCAGGTGAGTGTCTGGCCCCCGCCGTCGTGAGAGTCTTGGCTCACGTCCCCCCACAATACGCTTTAAGCGCTTTGTTCTCATCTATAGAGAGCAGATGTCAATTGTACGGGTGGTTAGAGGGAAGTTATATCGCCCTGGATTGTGCAAAGATTATTCGTCGTGGGTTCGAAACTACAAGATAAGGGTAAATATATGATCGATTCTGAGGACGAGTCATTTTAACACCAGTTATGCCTGGCAGAGCTTTGTTTGATAATTGTACCGTGGACCGATGTGGTTACATTCTAGGCAATGAATCAAGTGTGTTAGCCTATCTATCAAGTTCCTTTGGCCATGATTACACATTTACTTATCTATGCACCAACAGATAAGCGTTGTTACAGAATGCGACATAATGAGAACAGAGATACTCTACCATATAACAAAACCCGGACATTTGAAAGTGAATGCTTCTGATTTAAGCGTTGAATCATCGCATCGTCCAAAAAAAAGCGAACAATAATAAGACTTATGAATATTATAATTACAATGTAAAGTAATTGGAAGATCATCCCTGATTTTTTTCCCTCTAGCAATCGTATAAACAATTTAAATTGGATAAGCTTTGGTTCTGGGGGGAAAAAAAACATTTTGCTGAAATGCATAGGCCTGGTGATAATGAACATGGGAGTGAATGATGATGAATAATATTGTGTGGCGGCTGGAGCCTAATCCGAAGATACTCTTTACCAAGTATTAGTCTTGCACCCCCTTATTTCCTACATAATCCAGTCAAGAGCGTGGCCGACTGAGCTATCTGCCCCTCCACTCGCTAACAAGAACCCAGGCGAGCCATTATGCTTTGGCACCTATCGCTTCATCAAGGTCGGTTTACAAGCTCCTGGCATCAAAGGCCCGTGGAACATTACTATGGATTATTAACCAGCGCCATGCCAGTCCTCTTTGCTCGCCTGCAGCCAAACATCGATGGTAATTTTCATTTTCGCTAACAACTCAAGCGTTACCAACCGGTTGGTTATAAATAGATTGTATTTGCGCGAAACACCAAGATCAATGGTTCTAAGTACACAGCGCTAATTACTTAGACCACTTCCGGGAATTGAAATTGCGAAATGATGCTATCCAACCCCTACTGGTCCTAAGCATAATTACCATTTTCATAATTGTTTTTCTTTCACACGATGCTATTTCCCCCCATCATTTTCAAAGGAATAATACATGACTTAAACGAAAGTTAACAAAAAAGCGAATTATTAAAGGCATTGTTCCTGAAACCCAGTGTGTCAAGTAGTAGACATTATGTCAAGTCGTATGTTAATACTAAAATTTCAAACCTATTAAAGTCAACTGAATAGATCAAGGAAAGGTTTAGATTTTTTAAAAGTCTGTAAATTTAATAACTTCTTTTTTGCCACGAAATTGGTTTTGCAGTGAATGTGCAGATTGCGCTATAAAGAAAACTAGATATAAAGAAAAGTAGACAAAGGTTGTTCCCAAGCGTTCCTTTCCTGACAAAAATAATAAAAGACATACCTGTCACAAATATATACCAATAGCTATGACTTTTTTTTTAGTAACTAGCTAAAAAACTTCGAAAAGAAAAGAACTGTGCAATTCTTAGCATCATTTATATCAGCACAGACAGATGTACAGGTTTAAAAAGTCAAAGACAAAAAGACCGAATGCATTTTCATAAAGGAATAAAAAGAAAACCTTCATTGATCAAAAAAATCCCTTATTCGAAAATAAAGCCCTTGCCTAACTAGCGAAAACTCGTTTTTTCCTTTTGTCCCCTTCATGTCTATAGAAAAGAAAATCAATCGGGAGAAATCTTTGCAATTATACGGTTTATGAATAAATCAAAGTCTCTAAAAGCGAATATTTTAGCCTTTCATCCTGAAGATTCCTGATTTAGAGACGTAGGCCTGGGCTTAGCAGTCGCTTTCTATGACTTTCTCCAGGGGAATGAGACGAGATTTACCCAACAGTGGCTCCGGTCCAGCCAAATGACAGATATAGGTTAATGTGACACCGACGCTTTATTTCTCGATGGTTAAATAAAATAGTGGGTCTTTAAGCTAAAGTGATATGAAAAAAGAATGTTGACCAGAATGTAAGAATCGATGGTTTCTTTTTGATTTTCCGAGCAAAATAAAGGTTTTTTTTAAAGCTGGAGCGAGATCAAGAGGAAATTAAATTGTGGATAAAATATAAACAGTTATGAATTCCTTTAAATTTTGTTAGCAAACGCCTGGAGGTTTAAAATATAATAAAAATCCAAACAATTATTTTGGCTATGGGTCCGGTAAAAGCAATGCCTCTAATAAGATTCTTCTAGGAAACTGTTGAACTTTAAACATATCACAAGTTACTACACGGAAAATGCCAACATATCTAAAAAATCAATACTTCTTACCAGTTTGGAATATAACGTCCCCCACGGACACATTTCAATTGGCTACTAAATATTTATTATAAGCCTCGAAGTGCATGGCAGTGCATACGAGGTAACTGTAAAGAAGAATACGCCGTACCATTCTTTTTTTTCCTTTCAGCTTTAATGACACATATTTTACTGATCAACTCTTGATTTTTGTGTGCGACTAACCTGAATAACAGAGATAGCCCAACAAATTCTAAGAAAAAATATCAATTCAATCAATTCAATGTCAGTTTACGAGCTTTCTCTTATAAGAAAACAACAACCACCACAAGATTAGTGAGTAAGAGCGAATTCATCACGACCAGACACCATGAAAAAATCCTTACAGGAAAAAAAACATATTAAAAACAAGGATTTACTTGGTAACCCCGCCAAAAAGAGAATACGACATAAACAGGGCATATGGCACTAATGGGTGTAGCAAGGCAATACCTGCTTAGACTCCCAAAGGTCCACTAGAGCCACAGGATTGTCAGGGGGGACTCTCAAACCAGAGGGCGTCCACCTCCACGGCTCAGTCCGCCATCGGCCCATTAGATCAGACTCGTATTTCGTCATCATGCAAGTGATGACACACTGGGGGATTCGATCAGCTCCAGACCCACTCCAAGAGAAGTGTTCCGCTGACAGAATAAGCCTCGAGTTTACTGAAACCCTGGCATCACGCTCCTAGACCGACATTAATCCTGCAGACATGATTCTATTGGCGTAATGCACACAGAACAAGATAACTCGTACGTAATTAAATCCATAAATTTGTTATTATTAATAACCAAAAGAGGATGGAAAAAAAACCTCGTTCTGTTCTGTTGTAAACATATTTCCAACAATGATGGAGAACCGTGACTATCGCACATTTAAAAATAATTAATACGATAAAAGGACACCCCCCCCCCCCCAAAAAAAAAAAAAAAAAAAAAAAAAAAAAAAAACAAAAAAAACCCCAAGAAACAACAACAACAACAACAACAACAACAACAACAACAACAACAACAAAGTAAATAAAAAAACAAACAAAAACCAAAGCAAAAGAAGAAGAAAAATTAATAATTGAGCCTTGCTACTTTAATGAGGTCAGTTTGATTGGCAGTTCGAAACAACCGATCAAGTTAACGATGACCTCAAGTATTTCCTGCCATCACAAACTATCTTCCCACCCTCATTTTTGCATATCTGGACGACTCTATAATTATTTGCAGACTCTAATTGGTATGAACAAAGGTCCCCATACTTAAATGTCCAGTGACATTGAAAACATCGAAAATACATGTGTATTTTAAGTGGATTTCATTCGACAGTGTGAGGATTAAATACTCTGTGATCTACAAAATACATTGCTTTTAATTTTGTTTTTTTTTGTATAGTCAAACCAAACCAAATCGGCTGGATTTTGCATCAATAGATATCTTAACTCTTAAATATCATCAACGAGAAATACAGTGGTTACAGAGCATCGATACCATAGAAATGTGCGCATGATAGACGCACACATTACATCACCTCAGAGCCTTTTGAAGTTAAAGTAAATAAATTTAAAAAATACATTTTAACACAGTCTAAAGCAGTACTATTAAATCTCAGCGTATACATGGTAATGTTTGTACTGTACCTACACTATCGCACTATAGTCGAGTCACACTTTTCATAAAAATATTGGGAGACAATTACTTATTTGGACAATTTAAGTTTATTTCTTCCATCCAAAGGAAGCTTTTTAACGAGGTAATACAGTCACATACTGTATGGATATCCCATGAACATGTCATGAACAAAATTGCTCGAAATTTGTGAAGTACTCTTTCCCACTACACGCAACATATACTTTTGTACGAGTGGTTACCTTAAAAAACACACGCCAGGAAAGGATGTCCACGGCTATACAAGCACTAGTCTCCCCCTTTGCTTCAATCAAGCACAGAAATCAGATAGAAGAACGATTCCGTCCCATGCTGCCTTGATTAATCTAGACTCCAGATCTATATTTTATTAGCTGCCAGAGCTGCAGCTGTGAGCAAGTCGTTTTTTAGTGTTATTAAGATTTTGGGTTGATATTTTCTTTCCAAATATGGATGCACTGCTTTTCCTTAGATCTATAGTCCATACAATTTCCTCCTACGATGTAGGCCTATATAAAATCAGACCTTCAGGAATTCTAAGAGCTTCAGTGGGCGAGGTGGTTATAGTTTCATTACGATTCAGGCCACCTCACTAGTTCCCTACTGGTTAGGTCAAAGCTAGTTTAATGGGACCAACCAATTGTCAAGTCACCGGCTTTACGGCTCGTAGAGGATATTCTTTGAAAACTTAGGGGACTTTAAACATGGAGATTTTTATACTACATCTATGAATGTAGGTATAATTGATAATACTAATATTATATAAAACTGGAGAGTAAAAAATTCCGTTTTTCTACATTTATTCTTATGCACTTCCTCTAAAAACAAGTATTACTGTTTCCTTACATATGATTATGGTAGAGCCCATCAAACATCACAAGCCCGTTTTATAGCTGGCTTCTGAAATCTCGATAATAAGATATAAGCTAGATAATGGAAACATGTCTGGAGCGAGCCAGGGTAATCCTTATCGACGTGTGCCATCTATGCGCAACATACACTTAGCGAAATCTTTATGGCTTCTTTACATGAATGATTGATAACTTGGGAGAAGAGGAAGCTCAACCCAGCTTCTATTTGGGAGGTCCCAGTTCGATCGCCTCTTGGACCTCCTTGTTCTTTATGCGTTGGATCAGTGATTAGCTGAGACAGAATGCTGGTATCCCTAGTCTGTCTTAATTAGGCACCACGTAAAGTTGTCAGATATTAGTACTAGAGTCGGTTCGGCATATAGCTTAGTTGTTGATGATAGACGTTAAAAAACCAACAAGCGGAACCAGATCGGTAACGCAACTGTTCACAGAATCGTGTATGGTAGCCATTAATTTTAATCTATAATTGTAAAAAATCTCAATTTAATAAACGTATGCACTGAAACTAAAAGTCTTACAATGTAATATCAATAATATAAGCACATTCGTAGTGTCTTCTCGAAATCACCTTTGGTCTGTATCACTTAGTACCAATAGATAACAAAAACTGAGTTCCATTATTTACAACCTAAACATCCAAACATCCTATCGTGACAAAATAATAAACAACCACAGCAAGGAAAGTATATTCACTTTGTGTGTAGACCCATAAATGAACAAGATAATGAACAACCATAGCAAGGAAAGTATATTCTCTTTGCGTGTAAAACTATAAATGAGGAGGGCACCGAAATGCCATCTATTCTTACGAAAGCCGAAATGGTTTCCATGCCAACCGAATTATTTCCCTCAATCCGTCCTAAGCAACAGCGACAGATGTCAATTGTTGCGTGCAACTCTACTTTTATATCATGTTTACATCTAGAGGTATACAGGAAATAACACCATATTCAGGAAATAACACCATACTGCATGAGGGAAGAGTTGTTATACCACTGTCAATATTGTCAAGGATTTGGCTGGGTGGACTTTTGTTTAGTCTTGTAGACAAAAAAATAATGTTGCTAAAAATAAAAACGCCAGCTAACCAGTAGATATTACACACACTGCCCACTGCTGTCTGGTTGGACCCATGGAGAGGGAAACCAGTATTAAAATGTCTGTGAAGGTGCGCGGTGTACACGTTTGACTTTATGGTTTTACGGCACGCGTGCGGTTCAAGCAGGCGCTCCCTCTATATGTAATTGTAAGGTGTATGGAAAAGATTTAAAGGGGTTGGGCTATGCCAGACGAGACGTAATAGAAACTTGCAGAAACGTAAAAAAAACCTTACAAGGGATCTTTCCAGTAATATGTATGATTATGAATGAAAAGGATAAAACCTGAAATATTTCCATGTTGGAAAAAATATCTGAGCGGGACGGAAATAGTATAGAAGTATATCGATGCTTGCATAGCGTTACACAGTTTTAATGGTTGCTTGTTGCTGGTAGTCGGCGGTCAGCGGGTAATAACTAGAGTAACAGCTGTGGCTCAGCTGTCATATATATAATTATACTGTTTGACAGTGCTGGCCGCAACAATAAAACTGCCTTTACTTGTAGCAACAGCAATGATGTAAAGAAAAGCTATGTATTTATATTGTGGTGGTAACACACTAGTAGTAGTAGTAGTAGTAGTAGTAGTAGTAGTAGTAGTAGTAGTAGTAGTAGTAGTAGTAGTAGTAGTAGTAGTAGTAGTAGTAGT